>APFE031045058.1:0-12318 GCA_000404065.3 Pinus taeda
GGATTTGAAGGCAGTCTTCCACACATTGGAGGATTCGATTGGTACCTAGTGATATCTTGACTTCAAATCGATCTTGTTGAAATATTTTCCCCCCTTCAGTTGGTCTAGGAGGTCATGAATATGTGGGATTGGGTACCTATTATTGATAGTGATCTTGTTCAACACCTGATAGTCAATACAGAGTCTCCAAGTCCCATCCTTCTTTTGTACCAATAAGATTGGGTTCCCACAGGGTGATGAACTCGGACAGATGGGACCTTTCTACAACAGCTCCTGAATCTACCTCTTGATTTCATCATTTTCCAGAACAGAGTGCTGATATATTAGTCCAATGGGCAGTGGCTCACCTGGGCTCAGATCAATGGAGTGCTTGACCTGACAGTGTAGAGGAACCCTTGTGGGGGTGCTAAAGATGTCCGCCTACTCCTCCATGACCTTTTCCATCTATAGTTGTCGTGTCGAGGGGCCCTGTCTGGAGGTCATGGCCACCGTATTCTTCTTTCCTTAAGGGTTTATCATCAGGAAAACAAATTTCCTAGTTTTGGAAATGAGCTTACTGCATTGTTTTGCAGTAGCCAAAGAGATGGCGGTAGGCGGTGATACCTCTAGTATCTTGTACAACTTATTTCCAAAAGTAAGAATAATGGCACGGGACCTTGATTCATACACAACATTTTGCTTCCACAAGTATGGTTGGCTTAATAATACATCACAAACATCAAGGGGAGCAACATCACACAATACCTCATTTGCGAGGGGCTTGATGTTGTATGGAAGGTGACACTGTAGGCTCACGCGAAGATCTCCTACTTGGTGAAGCCACCTGATGGTGTACAGTTGTGAATGTGCCATGGTCAGTAAGCCCATATGCTTCACAACCTGTATGGAAATGAGGTACTTTTGGCTCCTGCTATCGACAATGAACTGTAGCAGGGAGCCCTTTACCCACATCTAGCAATGGAAGAGATGCTCCTCCTCCTCTGGTTCTTCGGGCTCCTCCTTTTAGATATCCATGGTGGCAATGGTGGCATTGGGTTGCACATCGATAATCTGCTTCCCTTTGTCATTCCTATTGTTAGGTTCTGACTCAGTGTAAGAACATGCATCTGATTCTGAAACCTTTAGCTCGGCCACTAGTGACTGCTTAGCTCGACACTCCTATTGTGGGTGGATCTCCTATGGAACTCACACCACTTTCCCGTGTCTTCTTTTATCTTCACGACACTGTTCTTTGCTTGCAGCTTCCATGGGTTGTCTTGGGCCACACCATCTTGGCTTTGTTCTTTGTTCTGTGGTTTGGTGTCACCTTCCCCTTGCTCCAGATTCGTAGATCCAAAGTCTTTCTTCTTGTGTTTAAACTTTTGCTCGATCTTAACAACATATCGGTATGTCGTGCCGAGCGAGGAGATGTTTAGGAATTCTATTTCTTCCTGGATGTACTTGTGAAAGGAACCATGGTATTGGAGTACCAAATGCTGCTTCGAATCCTTGATACCCAACATTGTATGAAGGATATGGAAAATATTTGTAAACTCTGGCATGTCTTGGTCCCTTCCCTACCGCAGCATGCTCCACTTTATGTATTAATCCTCATAACTTTCGACAAGGTAGTACTGCTCCTTGATGGTAGTCCAGAATGAATTCCAAGTGGGTGTGGATGAAAACAGTGAGGTCGTACTTTCATCCTTCTACTCTAGTAGGTTTCCCACCAGTCCTTGACATGGGGGGCGACTTTGAGAAGAGCAAAAGTAATCTTTTCCTGGCTGGAAAAATCATGAACTAAAAAATACCCTTCTAGTATATTTAACCATTTATCTACGACGTCTACATCTATATGACCCTCAAATATGGGAATCTCAAAGTTAACCTGTACCTTAAAGGGTGTGGCGCCTCCAAAGTAGCTACTGGAAACAAATGTGTTACCCTTAGGTATCTGCTGAAGGATCTGGGAAAAGTTGTCCATCATCGCGTTCCTTTGTCGCTTGAGGACCTCTTCAAGCAAGATTTTGATAGGATCCCTTGCCCCCTTGTCTTTCTTTTCATCTGCCATGGGAGGCCGTCGGGATTTGCAAGGATGGCCTTGCAAAGGTTTGATCAGTTCAAGCCCTAACTCCTTATATCCCGACCTCGTTGGGGACATGCAACGAAAGACAGAGAAAGACTAGATTGCTCTGATACCATTGGTCCAGATTTAAACAGGAACACAACAAATTATAGATATAACCATACATATAGAGATGCAGCAGTAATAATACTTCATTTCATTACTATAAAATACTAAATGCTTACAAACAGAAATGGAAATAAACTAGCTAGGGCAATGGTAGCTTATCGTTGAGAAGAGATGTGGTAGCTACATGTCTCTGAACTATGTTACAATGAGGCTTTAAGGCTTATTTATTGTTGAGAAATAATGGAAAACCCTAAACATTCAAAAACCTAGCCCTAGAAGATGAAACGGCAAGCTATGGGCCCTGTTTGGGTAAAATCGTACATCAACTTCTTGGGGTTGTAACTTTGGCATACGATCTCTGTTTGACATGCACAATATCTCATTGGAAAGATCTATCCGAGAACTGCAACTTTGGGAAGGACCCCAACTTCTCCCAGATTTCCCAAAAAACGTTGTTTAGGGCCTCAAAATGGCTCTAGAAGTTCAAGACCCAAAAAAATGCTAAAATAGTAAATTGTGATATAATTAAGGAAACTAAAAAGCTAAAAGAAACAATGGTGTGGGTCTAAGTGGACTTGGCAGGTGGTCACCAACATCCACCTAGATCATAGGGGATATGTTTGTGATTTGATCTTAAATACTTTGTGCACCTTGAATTCGATACTGGATCAAGATTATGAGACCTAAAATGACTTATTATGAATTATCTGATATTAGTCGGGCTAGATCTGATTATGTACACATGTTTACTCTTTAAATATTGTGATTTGGATTTGTTTGAAGTTGGGATGTGTAGCGAAGTTATGAAGTAAGTATTTGTAGATCTATATATTGGTTCGCTTTGGTGAAGGTGCATATACCCATTGGTTTGGCTCTTCCAAATAGCATATACAAAAGAAAAGCTTGATGTTCAAGGACGACTGATCTATCAGATCAGTGCTATTGTTTTATTGTCGTATGCCAATAAAGTCTTCTTAGATTTGAATGTAAAAATGAATGAATAAGGAGTTTGATATCTGATTGACTGATTGTATAAGTGAGAAGGGTGATCTTTGTTGCTCCCTATGTAAAGCTCTGTAAATAGATAGTGGACGGTCAATATATTGCTGGTTGGTATAGACTTGATTCAGAAGTTTAATGTTTCAGTAGTTTTGAAGGTATACGTAGGTTTGATTACAGGAAGTAGCATATACACGCAGGTTGGGTCCAGTAAAGTAGTGTGTACATTGTAATGCATGGTTTTTGAGGTTGCAGCTGATTCTTGGGTTCAGCACAATGTTCTGGTGGTAGTGATATGATTGTTCAGATTAACTAATTGTTGGTTTATGTAGCTTGAGTTTAAAAGTTCCTGGTGGGTCCAGTATGACAATATGATGAAATGAGGCCTTCATGCATATTGCTGTGTACCAAGAGCATCCAGTCTGAAAATTTATGAAACGTGCTCCCTGGAGGAAGAGAGAAGGTCGTAGCATTCTGTAGGCCAGTGCCTATGTACAAGTAATCACATTGGCTAGTACAAGATCTAGGGGGTTGCAACTCCCTTCCAGTAAAAGATGGAAAACGAGAGAAGGTTGTAGCCTTCTGCAGGTGGGTGCCTGCGTACTGGTATGAGTCTGCACTAGTACAAGATTGTAAACTAATTTTTTTATTATTAAAAGAAGATAGAGATGATAACAACAGGTGGTTTTCACCCACATTGGGTTCCCACCTTAAATCTTGGTGTTCATGTGTGTTTCTTATGTGTGATGCTTTATGTTGTTTTAATACACTGTTTAATAAGTTACTGATGCAATGGTTAAATGTCAACACATGATAAATTGTCTAAATCACAAGTTCTCTGTATACGTTGGATTCTCTAATCTCAGTTGCATGTACACGCTAGTTCACTTCACAGAAGTAGCATATATAAATCAGTTTTGGAAATAAAATTATTGATCTGATAATACTGATTCACCACCCTCTCAGTATTATTTTCAACACCAATTAATTAAGTACAGGGCTTGACATAGTGATTTATTGTGTTGTTCAACATCTAGATGAGTATTTACAGTGAGCTTGAGATCTACCAAGGGGAGGATTGAAGCATTGAGGTTTGAATTGCATCCAAAGTCATAAAAGACTTGTCATTATGTTAACTTTCTTTTATGAATTTCATCATCCAAGCTTAATTTTTGTTCAATTTTTGTTCAATTTGGTTTGCTTGCACTTGAATACGTAACTCTTTGGTTGAGCTTGTTAACAAAGATCTTCTTGTAGCCATTATTGTTGAAGACGTTCAATATTCTGATTGTGTCAAAGTTTTGAAATGGTGCGATTATTTAAGATTTAAAATCTAGCCCATATGGCTCTCGAACTTTTCATTTCCCAAAAGGTTATTGCAGCAAAGAAAGTGAAATTTTTACTCTTTTATATTGAATCTAGGTGCCAATTTAACAACTTTGTAGGAGAAGTCTCACAACTTTGTTTAATGTGAACCTAATGGTAATCGATTGAAAGATGGATTGTTTGGCACTTGTTAACGAGGCCTAGGAGAATCTAGTGTTCCATTTCTTAAATTGAAAAGAATGAGAAGATTGCTAAATTTTGCCAAGAAAAAATAAATATTATGTCGAATGAATGCAAGGGAGAATAATTTTAGGGTCATTCTGTTGAAATTTGCAGCTTGTCATTTATGTCAACCCAAACAACACCAAAATATGCCTCGCCTTTTGTCGACCAAAATGACATGGAAATTCATGGTTTTTTGAGTTTGTATCACCTTTGTTGGATTCTCCTCGTCGAGATAATTCCGAGGGCATGTGGCAGGACCCAAGAGACCTCATGGCTTGTGAGTTATGCATGTTTAAAGAAGAAGGAACCAAATTGTGGGAGAAACACCAAAGGGTGATAATGTGGCACCTCTTCTTTTATGATGTCATGAGGCCCCTCACCAAGACTTAAAATAATATTTCTTATGGAAAAAGATTAAATGTTTTAAAATCAGGGGCATGTGAGGGTTTTAGGTTTTAGGATTGAAAGAAATATTAAATTTCAAAATTCAAAAACCGTAAAGGTGGTTTCCTTCTACAATTGAATTCAAAATTTAAAATTATTCCTCCAAAAGGGAATTTGGTTTCCTTCTCAGAAGCCCTCCAAAAGCTATAAAAAGGATCTAATATCTCACCTCCATGGTATGATTGAATGAATATATTTTGAATCAAGTGCTATGAAATAATCTTGTCCCATGTGGAGCATTAAAGAATCATACAAGAAGGTTTGAAGCATCAATTTTGTGGTTTGAATATCATTTTGGGATTTTTTATATTGGAATAATGTTTCATTGCTATTACTCCTGGGATTGCAAGATGATTTTGTTTGGAAAAGACTATTCTCCATATCCAATTCCCAATTCACTTAAAGGCAATAATTTTGAGCATTGTATGGCTCATTCAGAAGTATGGAATTGTTAAAGAGCTTGTTTGAAGTGAATTGTAAACAAAACCTATGGTTCACTTCTTATGTAACGTTGACCTTCACTTGTTGGTAATACAAAGACCTTGCAACGCAAGAGATTTTCAAGTATAGTGACGAGTTTTGGAAAGGTTTAATCTTTTTGAATTGAAGCAGTTTTCATCCATCTTAGTGTTTCATCTCTATTCAAATCAAGAAATAGCATTAACTGGTATAGCTAAAACCACAATACTGAACATGAGAAGTTTTGTGCAATTCCTAAAGGGATAAATTCTAAGCATAAGAATTAGTTTATTCTTGTGTTTGTAGGGCCAATCCCTACAATCATATTTGGAAACTCTATGGTGGAGCTAACCTAAGCACTTCAAGAGTGAATCTTCACATATTTTGAAGCATTACGGTGGTATAGTTTGAAGGATCTCAGTTTATTCACATGCCCTATATTATGGAGTCTTCATCCTTGTCTCATTACCACATAAAATTTGTTGAAGATAGGAGTACACTAAGATTCTGAATTTCAACCTTCTAAGGAAGGTTATTTCTGCAATTTGTTGAAGGAACCAACAAAGAAGGGTAATCCCTTTTTTTGGTCTCCTATTTTATGTTATTCCAAACTAGCAAGGATCTGTTGTATATACTTGGGGATTAATTTGTGTATATTATTGACCTAGTAGAAGTTTTGAAGGGCAGATCTTAGAGATGGCCTAGTTAGCAATATTCTATGGCATTTCAATTCTATGTGGCTCTAAACGTATGCATGCTTCTTGTGCATCCTTTTGCAATATATTTTTTGGTTACAAGGCTCTTCAAAGACAAAAAATCCTCAAGCATAGTGACAAATCTAATCTAGTGGCATAGTGTAGGTGACAAGTGGTAGATATTTGCAATTTTGCCGTAGGTACGATAGTAGCTTGAATTCCTTTAATGTCTTAGACACAATAATGCTACCTCTCATAGTTCCTTCAATATCTGCTAGGAAACTACCATCATCTTCGGCTCCCTTTTTGATAGGAAGAAAGTATGTTCTATATTGTCCCAAAAGTTTATGGTGGTTAAAAAAGATGGAATTGGATCTATTGTAGCTGGTCGCCTCTCCACATGCCACCTACTCATAATCACATTTAATTGTTACCGGATCTGACTTTTTTATCAACATAAATTCCCACAATTATAATATTTTGAGACAGAGGCTTCCCTCCTGTAGGGAACTGATGAAAGACACTCTTCTTGTTTTAAGAATTGATATATGCCAGCAATAAAGCAATAAAATGTATCTTAGGCCATATCTTTGCATATTATGTGTTGGTTTCAATTTTGATGCCCCAACCTAAAGTCTCTCTATCAAGCCTTGAATTTTAAGGCAACAGACATCAAACCATTGTCATAGATTTTGAGGCTAGCAACCCTCAGCTTGATTATTGGAGTGATTATGGAAATTAATAATTTTTGTAAATTGAAAGAAATGTCATAATAGAAATGAAATATAACCATAGAATTTTTAGGATAAGTGATGTCTAAGAAGCCTATTTCATTTTGTAGTGATCATCTAGATTGGTGCGGGAGTTGTTTAAGGAAGATGTCGAAATTTATGGGTATCCTTTAGACCTCGAATAAAAACCCAATGGCTATCAGAATCTAAGATTTATGATATAACTATTGAAATTGATAAGATGCTAATCTGCCAATGCCTTACTTCCTTACAAATAATAAGCACAAATCTATTATTTCAAAAACCTTAAATTACAATACACAGTGGTTTCCTACTTTTAAGAGACAAAAAGTTTTTTTCTCCTCCAAATGATTGACCCTAACAATGCATTGAGTTGGTCCTTATATATGCTAATTAGCCCTTTTATACATTAAAACAAATAAGAATTTTGAAATAAAATGTATTAGGACACTGGCAGTTGTTTATGATTTTTCCCTTTAGTGAATCATTTGTCTTTTATCTTCCATGCTGCCTTTTATAATGACTTTTATATTGTCTATTATATCTTTGGGATCTCTGCTTCCTTGCAGTAGCTCACTGAGGTCTTGCATGCATCTCAAATTGTTGTTGAAGCTATGGTTGATGTTGTGGATATAGTTGTAACAATTGTGGTGCAAGTTGTGACTGCTGAGAGGGGTGAGCATGTGGGGAAGGTTGTTGAGAGATTGCCTAAGAAGATCATGATGCTTGAGGCTACTAAATCCATTGAGATCGGTGGACCTGTTGCTAACTGGGTGGGAGGTACTTTTCTAAGGCCGCGTAGTTAGCAATATGCGTCCACTATGGGCCCATGGGATAGTGATGATTCTTCCCTTAGTTCCAACTCTAATCCAATAATATCTAATCCAATGAAATAGGTTTAGGTGAAATAGGGTAGAAATTTTCAATTCTCCCTCAGGATCCATAGTAGCTTGAGTTCCTTTGATGTCTTGGACACAATAATGCTACCTCTGACAGGTCCTTCAATATCTTCCAGGAAACTATCATCATCTCTAGCTCTATGCAATATCTCCTTATAATATTATAAGTTATATATTTCGTCATGTCCATCCCAAGGAGTTTATAAGTCTGCTGAAAACATTCTTGTAGCCATTCATGTTGGCAATGACCTCTTGGCTTCTTGTTTGTGCTTTGTTAATTAACATCCTTTGAGAAATCACCCTGTTGGTATAATCTATTACAGTTACCTTGTCAGCTATACCATTAGCATCTAATATTTATATGTTCAAGGAATTAAGAATTTCATTAATTATGTGAGCTACATTAGTTGCGTCTCCAAGTGCTTTAATATATCTTTCAATATCCTTGTTGGCTGAATCATCCAACTCATCCCGCATCAATTGAACTAGGCAATACTGAGATGAAGAACTAGTCAAAAAAATAATACCTAACATACTCAAATTTAAATTAAAAAATAGATTCATGTAACAATGTAGATCTAAACCATTTGAAATACTACAAGGTCATATCAAGAATTCCAAGGGATATCACTAGTGCAATACAATTTTGAATATTTAATATATCATTCTTGAAGCACATGTATTGGAGAAATCAAATAAGTCCAAGAATAAGGTAGGCTAAAGACAAACCCATAAAATTTAAATAAAGGTGCTAACATGTCTGGAAAATAGTCGGTTGGATTTTTCCACAAAATGTTTCCATTGATAATAATACCTTTTAGTTGCAGATCACATTAAAAAAAAAATGTTGTACATGCCATGCTTTGTGATATATATGGTGTCTAGTTATGTCTTTTCTTCCAAATTATTCCCCTGGAATACAAGGAATGCAACAACGCCAGTTTGTCTCATCAATAGATCAGTGTACAATGATCTCCCTTTTTTTTTAAACCTTCTAACTTGCCAAGTTCTTGAGTACAAGATAATGGAATGGTTCCACCATTTTGATGTCCACTAATATTATCCCTCTCCTTTGTCTCGAAAATAACTGCTTCAATAAGTCAAATGCTAAGCTCCATTTCATTAATGCTCAGAAGTAGATTCCTGAGTCCTCCATAAAGATTGAATTAAACTTGCGAGATAGAATTATCAAAATCATGAAACCACCCTTTTACATTTATAATGAAATAAGCCTACATATAATTCCATTACATAAATATCCAAAGTAATCAATATGCACAAAAAATCTCATTTCTCGTAGAAATTTTTGGAACCCTATAACTTGAGGAATCTTAGTACGAAATGGACATAGAAACTGACTAGACACAAAACCATATGCTCAAAATTCAAATAGAAAGAAGCTCCAAACTATGCAAGAAGGAAGTAGAAAATTTCATAAGCTTGAGATTCCCAAAATCATTGAGATTTAAATTCCCCTTATACATTACAATGTATCGCCACTTAAAGCATGGGTAGAGTAGGGTGTGCCACTATAGGAAATTGATTTTTGACAAGTGATGACAAACTGTCTTACACAATTTGTAGCAATACCAAAAATTCCGTAGTTAAGAAGATGGAAAATGGAGCTAGGTGAGTCAATGAGAAGAAACATTGTAGGAAACTATAAAAACACTCTTAATTTAACTAAAATTGTTATAATAGTTTACTAAGCCAATGGACAATCTACTATTGTAGTTATAATCCATTGATATATTGTGCAGGAGTTGAATTTAGCAAGAGGCTCACTTACTATGGTATTGCCTCAAACTTATCATCGATTTGACCAATGTATTGCATGAAGGGGTTGCAACGTCCACTACAAATTTCAACTACTCGATAGGGGCAACAATAGTTTTTCCCTTGCTTGGAGGCTTCATATCAGATGCTTACAATCGAAAATTCATTTGCAGGCATTGAGCATCTGTTGAGCTGGGTTTGCCTGACCTGGCCTCACCCTCCTTGAATTAAAGCTTTACTATACTAGCTCTTGGTTCTGTAAGTACTTTTTTCTTAGCTCCAAGGAGAGTGGCTATTGATCTCCATTTCTGTGTTCAATCAAATCATGTGGCTTGTGAAATAGATAATACCATTCGAGAAAAAAAACCACATATATGTTCAGAAAATCTATCGAAGTGATTCGATCTGCCATATAAATCTTGTGAATCTTTTTTCGTTGTCGAAGAAGAGAGATTAAGAATGCTTCCTTCAGTAGGGAAAGAGTTGGGCTTCTGAGGAGGGGCATCAAGCATCCACTGAGCTAGGTTTCTAACAAGGGGAATTGAGCATCAACTTGCTATTCATATGGTTTCGGTTTCGAGGAGGGAAGATCAATTTTAGTTATAATGAGATCTTTAATCCAACAATGGAAAATATTTGAATCGTCTAACATCCCATCAGACAGATCATAGCAAGATAGGCATCACAATAAGGGAGTTGATTTCAGAGGGAATTCCTTACGGTGTAATCAATTAAAATTTAAAGTTTGATGAGAAGTCCATAAAATATTGTAATGAGATAGCTAGAAAATTCTCTAAATAATATGGGTTGAGGCCACCGAAAATTAAAACTCTAGAAACTATGCAGTTCTTAAATTAATCATGATTTAATGTTGGATCGTGATAAATTAGTTTCTTCATTGTTTCATTTTTTACATACATATCTTAGGTGTGCATAAAATGTTGATTTCATATATTATATGTGTGTGTAAAATGGTGATTATACTAATAAATGTATGACATAATAAGATAATTTAATTGTTGTTAATACTTCTTTTGTTATGTTGAATTCTGTGGAAATTAAAAAGGACTCCTTCCTTACTATTTTGGTTTATAATGATTTAATTTAATCTGTCGAAGAGTTAATATTTACAATTGGAAATGCCCTCACCAAATAGAACAATCCGTTCTTGATTGTGAGAACCCATGTGTAAGACTCTCTCAATGTCCCAACATTGATTCAAAATCTTGAAAATGTCTATCACAAGTAGAGAGTTCCACAAATGTTCCCTGAAGAACTCATTGACCAAGTGCACATATATTTTTGTCTTAAAGCAACGAAGCTATAGTGTGTAGAGGAAATTATGTTAGTTACTAAAGACTTGCTTGATAAGCTAATTTATGAGCACATTTGCAAAGAATTGGAGAGGTAGTCTAACGTAAAAATCCATATTCTTTGTAGAGGATCAAATGAGTTAATAGAGGTAATATTGCCATTGACAAGACCATAATAAGAATAAGAAAGGATAGATGAAATCTATACCATACCATTTCTTGGCAATCTCGAGAGAATGGTTGGCTCACCATACAAGAAACCAAATAAATAAGGAGTATATAGAGAATAACTAGACAAAAGAGGAACAAATAAAGTAAATGGAGGTGAAATAGGTGAAGACATAGAAAGAGAAAATAGATATAGTCCCAATGAAAACAACAAACCCTATGCAAACAAATAAAACTTTGCAAGGGAAGTAAGTGGAGTCTACTGAGCATACACAAATATTGACTCCTATAGTGCATACAAGATTGAGAATTGAACTAGCATAACCAAGTCCCAAACAACATGAGAAGAAAGCACCACAAATAGGGACTAGTCAAAGAAGAGGATGAAGAAGTAGATGGCTTCTAAAATATTTACAACATTCTTACCTATTTTCAGGGGAGGAAAGGAAATGTATAAGTAACCTTCAACCAATGAGAGGTATCTAATAATCAATCATTTGACCTATCTAATGTTATCAACAACGAAGTAATAATAAGATGGAAAAATGCATTACAAATGGTACAAGAAGTAGAATTTAGATGAAGTAAAGAAAAGGAAATTTTGAAGTAATTTATTATGTTGGCACAAGGTAAGCTATAGGTTAGAGCACCCAATATCCAAATCAATAAAATAGACCTTTAGTCCATAAACTAGTGGAAATGAATGTAAAATTAAAGGATGATCAACAACAGGTGCGACAATAGAGTTAGAAAGAACATATTGATTAGGCACACAAACTAATAAAAAAGAATTTGATAAATTCAAATAAATAACGAATAAGATTGAGAGAACAACTAATCGGGTGACAATGATATCGACCATTTTAAGTAATTGTCCTAGTTATTTTTCCATTAAATATAAGTAACTAAATGTACAGAATAGCATAATCAAAGCCCTCATTAATAATGAATAAATGATCATGATGGAGTTAAGAGAAAGAAATGGCATGTCAATAAAGACTACTATAGAAAGAGAGGTTGATGTTGCCTTCATTTAAGAGGAGTGGCAATGGTTCAAATGAGGGAATGTGTTGTAGGTTGAAGAAAATA
>APFE031045073.1:4215-23014 GCA_000404065.3 Pinus taeda
CTTTTGAGCACTTTCAAGTTTAGAAACCATCACCGTCTACACTCCATACTTCACTTTCATCCTCGCCATCACACATTAGGGAAAAATAAAACCAAAAACAAACTAAAAAGCTCAAAACGACAAAAGACTAAGAAAATGGTTATCTAGTACATATAGTACACTTCACTTCGTCAGTTTACGAACCCCGGGTTGACATTTTAAATAGCAATTTAGATCACACTAAATTGACCAAACAATCAGGTAAACCATGGAACAACTTGGGTTGGACCATATTCGTCCTACACCCACCGTGCTTGAACTTGAAAACAGATCTAAAATCAAGCTCAATGGAGTATTGGATGATGTGGTTGTCTCTGTAGATTCATGGGAATACCCCACAAATTTCATTGTGCTTCAGCCAAAGTATCCAGCGGGAGGACATCCTTTGATTCTGGGACAACCATGGCTTGCCACAGTCGATGCTTATATTGGATGTCACTCTAGTGATATGTACATTTCACATGGAGACTCGAGGAAAAATATCACCTTATATCCACCTACTAGATCTATTCGGGAACTCAAGGTCACTTTATGGTTAGATTATGATAGTAGTGATGAGGAGACCCGATCTGTTTCTTTGATTCATCATCATATCGAGTCTACCTAGGAGGGTGAATTACGAGATTTCTTGAACAATTTAAACATGATGCCTAACTTTGACACACTTCATCAGATCTTTAGTCTAGATTTTCAAGAAAATTCTTATTCCCAGCCTTCCTCATCCCATACTTGTAGCATCATCTTCCTATACTCTTGAGCCCAAGACCACTCTTGTTGAAATTAGTCCAGGCAAATCTCTACACATTAGCTTAGACCTGGATTCATCTCAACAAGAGCAACTTGTTACCTAGTTGCGAGATCACCTAGATGCATTCTCTTGGAGTTATGAAGACATGAAAGGCATTCCTCCTGAGACTTGTACTCATCATATCTATATTCAGGAGGGAGCTCGACCTGTCCAACAATCCCAGAGACAAATGAATCTTGCACTAAGAGATATTGTTAAAGAGGAATTACAAAAACTCTTAGATGCTAATTTCATCTATCCCATTCCTAACAGTCAGTGGGTCTCTCTATTAGTGATAGTCCCTAAGAAAGATGGGAGATGGCGTATTTGCAATGATTACCAAGAATTAAACAAAACCACTCTCAAGGATTACTTTCCCCTTCCTTTCATCGATCAAGTGCTAGATACCCTTGCTGATAAAAAGTACTTTTCATTTTTAGATGGCTTTAGTGGGTATAACCAAATCTAGATCGCACCCTCAGATCAAGACAAAACTACCTTTACATGCCCTTGGGGTACATTTGCTTATCAAGTGCTTCCTTTTGGGTTGTGTAATGCACCCGCCACCTTTCAAAGGGTTGTGCTACCTATTATTGTTGATATTGAATGTGTTGAGATTTATATGGATGTTTTTTCTATGTTTGGTAACTCATTTGATGAAGCTCTTAAAAATCTAGAAAAAATGCTTTTATGTTGCCAAGAGGCTCATCTTTCTTTGAGTGATAAAAAATCTAGATTGATGTGCTAAGAAGGAGTGGTTCTTGGTCATTTGGTTTCTGACAAAGGTATCCAGGTATACCCCACTAAAGTTGAAGTTATTTTTCATCTGCCTACACCCAAAACACAAAGGGAAGTGAGAGGCTTCATGGGACATGTTGGTGATTACCAGAGATTCATTGAGAATTTTTCCAAGATTGCTAACCCCCTTTTTCGATTATTAGCTAAAGATAGTGAATTCTCCTAGTCCACAAATGCCAACATTTGTTTGAGACATCGAAGAAAAAATTTGTACATGCACCAGTTTTGAGAGGACCAAACTGGTCCCTACCATTTCACATTTCCTCCGATGCCTCAGACACTACCATTGGCGTAACTTTACTACAAGAGGAGAATAAACAAACCTATGTTATTTATTACATTAGTAAAAATTTGTCACTTGCAGAATTTAACTATACAGTGACTGAGAAAGAATTTTTAGCCGTTATTTTTGCTATTAATAAATTCAGACATTATATTACCAGATATGAAGTTTATGTGCATACTGATCATTCTGCTATAAAATATTTAATGGATAAACCTTTAACTAGCAGTAGAGTGACTAGGTGGTTGCTTTTATAACAGGAATTCAATGTTACAATTATTGATAGACCAGGAAAGTCTAATGTTGTAGCTGATTATCTTTCTAGATTAAATAATCCTGGTGAAGTAATTCCTGTTGATGATGATTTCCCTGACGAACATCTTTTTGCTATGTCAGCAAAATCCCCATGGTTTGCTAACATTGGTAACTATTTAGTCACCGGAAAAACACCACCTCACTTATCCGCTCGTGAAAAGTGGAATATCATTCAAAAAAGTAGGATACAAGGAGACCTTTTCTACACTGGACCAAATTTTGTTATTCGTAGATGTGTGAGAGAGGAAGAAATCTTTGATATCTTAAAATCTGCCCATGATGAACCCTGCGGTGGCCACTTCGTTGATAAATGAACTGCATATAAAATTTTACACACTTGCTATTTTTGGCCTTCTTTGTTTAAGGATTCCAAGCAATATGTTAGGCGTTGTGATAGTTGTCAACGGATGGGTCAACTTGTTCAAGCCAATGAAATTCCTTTATGTCCTCAAGTTATGATTGAACCCTTTGAAAAATGGGCTATTGATTTCGTAGGACCGATAAACTCCACATCTTTAAATAAAAAGCATATCTTGGTTTGTATTAATTTTGTTACTAAATGGGTAGAGGCTAAAGTTGTTTCTTTTGCCACTAAGAAAGTTATTGTTGATTTTCTATTTAGTGAAATTTTTACTAGATTTGGTTTTCCTAGAGAAATTGTTTCTGACAATGGACCACAATTTGTTTCTAACTTGGTATAGGAAGTGATGAATCAATATAAGATTCAGCACAGGAAATCTACACCATACCACCCACAAACAAATGGCTAGGTGGAATGTACAAACAAGGTGATCGAATCCATCATCACCAAAATAGTAAACATGCACAGGAAGGATTGGGCTAGTTGATTTCCTTGAAGCCTTATGGGTCGAATTGTATTAGTGTTTATAACTGATATTATTTGGGTAATACTAGTATTAAGGCTTCATCGGCCAGTGCTGCTTATCGAACCACTTGGAGGAATAGCACGGGGCATACACCATATGAGATGGTGTAAGTAAAAAAGTCCTTTTGTCGATTTAATTTCATATAAAGACTTTCATAACTACAGTTCAATTGGGTTTAAATCTCTGGGAAGCACAAAAACAACGTCTATTGCAGTTAAACAAGATGGATGAATTTCGGAGGGATGTTGTTCAACATAATATTTTAGTGAAACAATAATGCAAGAAGTGGCATGACAAGTTTATCAAGAAGAAACAGTTCCAACCAGGTGATTGGGTACTTCTCTATGACTTTAGATTTAAATATTTTTAAGGGAAGTTCCATATTTGTTGGATGGGACCGTATGATGTAATTCAAGTTTTCGACAATGAGGTTGTAGAAGCCAAAACTATCGATGGCCGAAATTCAGTTTTCCTTGTGAATGGCCATAGGCTTAAAGTATATTTGTAGCCCCTCACAAAGGAAGATTTCATGCAACAAGTGCAGCAGTAGTCTGAACTTCAGTTGGTACATTGTTATGTTGACCTATTGTGATTTGATTTCTTCTCTCTTGGAATAAAATTTAAAGAAAATCCAAAAAAAATATAAAAAAAAAGGTAAAGAAAAAATATTTTCCTGTGATTGTGAAAATCAGTTTTACTGACATGATTGCAGAAGGATCAACCTAAAAACTAGCTTGCTAGTAGGAAGGTCAAATTCTAATAAAATGGGAATGTTGCTTGATTTTTAGATGTGTTGACTGTCACCAAAAAGAAGTAGGTTTAAGTGTAAGAACCAAGCCCTTATCCAAGTTTGAGATAGTTGGCATGGAAGTTTTTATCCAAGAAACACTCAATTCCTACTGCATTTACTTTTCAGATCAGCACTATACAGGCAAAATTCAAGTGAAATTCTGCTCTTCTTCTATTCCCATTTTCATAAAAAAATCCCCTTTATTTTCTTCTTTTTATCCCATGAAGTTTACCATCCCTTTCTTCAAAGAAAATTTCCTCTCTGATTTTTTATTTCCCTCTTTTCCCCGTGACATTTTTTTCCCAAAATCCACTTTCAATTTGTCCCTCTTTGTGGTCTCACTATTGAATTCCCGTTTGTAATTTCCTTCCCATTCTAAAATTTACCCCTTTTTCCACTTCTTTTTTTCCCTCATGGATCGATTGCAGGATCTGATGTCAACTCACAAGTCATATCAAAAGGCATATATCAACACCAAAGACTGACGAATAAAACCTCCCATGTATTTCCAACAAATTTTTCAAAACCATCTTATGAATTATATCCTATCGAATTTTTTTGGTTCCCTTTCTCTTTCCAGATATGCTACAAATATCCCTGGTGCAGGAATGTGTGTTCGAGTGCAAGCATGTTCAATGCAGGCATGTTCAAGTGCAGGCATGTTCAGTGTAGGCATGTTTAAGTGCAGACATGTTCAATGCAAGCATGTTCAGTGCAGGCACATTCAGTACAAGAATCTGCATCGTTGAGCATGCCCAATTATGAAAACACATGTTCTGGTGTAGGAAAAATGGTCTCAATGCAAATACAGTGTAGGAACACCTAGTGCAAAAATGTGTATTGAAAAGCTTATCTTTGTTTCGTAATTTTTTTGTATAGGCAGAATGACTACACCACCTGTATATCATGGCATTCAATAATTTGTATTATGGTTAACACTTTGTTTTATCATTTACTAAATTAGGAAGAAATCATTTAATTACAAGGATATTTTAGGTTATGAAATCTCATATTTTTAATGAGTACTGAGTACACCTTATGTGAGATCATGAAGTGAATATGGGATGGTATGATTCTCCCGAAATCCAATACTTAACTCTTCTTGAAAAGACTCATCACCTATCAATGATGGCCTTACCTCATATCTGACCTCGCATGATCGTTACATCAAATCATTATCTAAATCGTCACCTTTCCCAATCATCATTGCCTGCCTGCACTTGAACCAATTCGTATTCAGATCTGTCCCAGGAGTGTAATCTTAATGATGGAGCGTGACCGTTTGGAAGGTGGACAATATAGCGGTGGATGTATAGCTCGACCATCATAAATCCCTTGACAAAGCTTTGATTTCTTCGTTTGTAATAATCTTCCAAATTTTTAGACAAATATTGGGTCAACGAAGAATTGGGAGTAGAAAACTCCACCCTCTGTCTGAACAGTCAGATAGAAGAGCTCAAGAAACATGTTTATGGCTTAGAGATATTAAACCAAGCCATGAAAGAGTAGGATACAGTGCAAAAGTAGATAAATGTAGAGTTGGTAGGAGAAGTTAAAGAGCAGAAAAGACAAGTCAAGATATGGACATTCCAAGCTTCAAAGTGCTATAAACATCTTAAAAAGGTGACCAAGCAACTCAAGAAGGCTCGAGCCAAGAAGGCAAAGATAGTGAAAGAATGGATCAACATACAAATTCAGGATTGAAGGGAGGGGAGGATGTTGGTAGGCTAAATTGCTTCATTTTTAACCCCTTTCCTACTTCAAATTCATAACCTTAGACCTCTTTTTTAACCTCGCAACCTCCTTATTCGTGCATTATTCCAAGAATCGTGCCTTTTCCTGCGCTAGCTTTATATTTCATATTTAAGGGTTACAAATGTACTTAATTAATTATTTTTATATATTTTATACCTCTAATATTCTTTGCAACTAATATCTTCTTTCCTAAAGTATTTGGTAACCAATGTATTAATCACTTCTTTAGCATGGTCGAGTGCAGGTAGGATTCCTACACCGCTGGAAAATACTAAATTTCCATGAAAACTCACTACCTAATGTGGACATCTCATTTAGAATCAGTCATCTCGAGTTGGGCTTGGAGCAGAGATAAGTCACGGATATGATAGAGATAAGGTCGTCGGCTGAATGCTTAAGTTTAGTTTTTTGTTACAACCAAAAGGCTTAGAATTCAATGTTGTTGTTATTTTGTTACAATAGAAAGGCTTAGGTTGTAACGCTAAATGTAATTTTGTTACGGCCGCAGGCCCAAAGGGATGTATATGTTGGCATTATGATACAGGTGTTGTCCTTGATGGCAACTCACTCAGATGAAAGATCAAAGTACTGCAGGTTAACAGCAAATAATTACAGTTCAGGCTACATAGAATGAAGAAAGAAAGTATACGCAGGTTGACCTTGACCAAGCCGCGTATATGTGGAGCACTTGAAAGGTATGCTTTTGACAAGCAATTTAGTGGCTTTTCAGTAATATTTGTAACCTTTTCTGCATTGTGAATTCAAAAGAGATAAAGGATTTTAATAAAATGTGCAAGAATTAACAAGGGAAGATCAATCACTAATAATTGTCTTTTTTCTATGCAGGGAGAAGTGGAAGCAAGGAGTTGCCGTCCAAAAGCGAAAAGCAGAGGAAGAATAACTGTTGTCCCTCCAGAGGGGAACCGGATGCGAACAAGATCGAGTAAATCTGAGTTGAATAGCCCAGGAAAGGAAGGAGGGATACCGAGTCGGCGAACGCGAGAAAGAAAAGTAAAGGATTAACCAATTGGCGAATCCCTCAGGATCGAAGATCCTGAGGGATCGCTGTTTTACTTATCTTTGTTATCTAGATACCTCCGCCGTTACTCTTATATAAAGGAACAATGTCATTGAGCAAGGGGACTACTGCTTTTATAAATTTAAGTTTCAGAACAAACTTTGATCATCGAGTCTCACTGAGACCTGGTTTATTATACATTTGTTGATGCATTAATATAAAAGACTTGGTGTTTATTCTCTCTCTGCGTTCTGGAGTAACCTAAGGCGGTGTACCATTGGCACTAAGGGCCCCGGCTCCGAAGGACAACTTGCTTTTTGTATCATTATACTGTGATTTATGTGTGGTTTGCTTACTCTATTTTACTCAGTAATCTGATACATCTTTCATATGATATGCTATGCTCTTTATGGTCAATATAATGATTTTTTCCGTGTAATGACTCTGCACTGTATAATTGATCTCTTCGATTTTGAATTGTGTCTTTAACAGCTATTTCTATACAGAGCGTCGTTTGAATGATGTTCACTATCATTGGATTCCATGTGAAATATACTTGTTGGAACTTGAAAGTAATGTTACTCTGTTTAGAAGCATAGTTTATATCATCCTTCATTCTCAGATTACTATATTAGTGTGAAGCGTGTATATATGGTTGATTATTGTTGTTCCATAAAGAATATTTTATCCAGTTTGCTTGAAGAGAAAATCAAAGTGTGAATCAGTTGGTTTTAACTCGCGAGATTCAGTTCTTTCGATTGCTGTTCCATTTACTGTTGTTCCATTTACTGATGTTCCATTTCCTTTTTGTTGTTCCATTTTACCTTCTGTCGTTCTATTTACTTGCCTTTGTTGTTTTGGTGTGAGAGAAGGTCTAAGGCTGTACTGAGCCTCAGCAGATGCTGCCTAGCTCCCAGACCTATGGTCCATGCTCTAATTTCCTTTCTATCAGTTTCTAGAGGGATGGGTTATTGCTTCCGTACCCTTGACTGATCATCTGTCTTGAGTGATTATATCTTTTGGGGTAGCTTAGTTACAGCTTAGCATCTGTTTTCTTTTGTATTTTCCGAACGATATACTACTAAGCACTACTCGGACAAATAACCTCGGATTGAGTTACTCTTTGCAATAACAAAACGTTCCCAGATTGATTATTAATGTGGAATAATTAGAGGTGTGAGAGACCCTAGTTATAGCTCTACAATATACACACAGGTTCATTGAACAAAAGGATTGTATACGTACACACGCACTTTCATAGAAGGAAAAGCACGTATATCTTAGGAAAACAATTTTTTGGGTCAAGGTAACTGACCCAAGGTATTTGGTCCTTGGTATTGGTCCCTGACCCAAGTTATTTGCTCCAAGGTATTGGTCCTAAGTGGTTTTGGTCCATGGTATTGTGAAAGGCCTAAAACTATATAAGGAGGAAAAGATCATTAGGCCAAGATAAGCAAGTATTGAATATTTGATGAAGTGTGAGATCAAGTATGCAGGTTATGGGTTTATGATGCTCTACTTGATCTGAACCAAGGAGGAGCCTTAGCGATTGATGGAGGAAAAGATCTAATGATGGATCGGGATCTTAAGGCTTGGAATGATTAATCTCTATATGGTTTAATCATGTTTATTCTAGATCTGTATACTGATGCATGTGTTGATCTGTAAATATTATGATATGGTTATAACTGAAGTCTGGAATAGCTGCAAAGTTATGAATGAATATTTACATATGTATACGCTAGTTGACCTTGGAAAAAGTGCATATACACGCAAGTTTGACACATCAAAGTAACGTATACCTTGTGATCTATGATTTTTGAAGTTGCAATTGGTTCTGGTTGTTGATGTAGAGTTATGGGTTTTACATTGTGTTTTGGTGGCTGTTTTTCTAGTGACAATGTTCTGCATATTCAGATTGGCTGATTGTGATTCGCTTCAGTGTTGATGGATGAAATCTAATGATGGATTAGGATCATAATGACTTATCATTATGTGATCTGATAATGGATGGGCTAGATCTGATCACTAGCGCATGTTTTATCCTCTATGTGTGATTATGTCAGACGTCTGGAAGTGCAGCAAAGTGTTTGTAGATCTACACGCGGGTTTGTTTCAGGGAAGCTGCGTATACACGCAGATTGGCTTCTACCAAATAGTGTATACACTCTGAAGCATGGTTTTAAGATTACAATTGATTCTGAATGATAATGTAACTTAGATCTGTGTACTGGTTACAGTGATCTATCTGTTGTAGTTGATTGGTTAAAGTATGAATGATTGATTGATTTAGTTGCGTCAGAGGTTTAGAGGTTGTTAGTGATTGATTGAGTTTTGTTGATTCAGATTGAGTTTCAGTGATTGGGTAATGTAGATATAGTTGATGGATGTATTGTAGTGGTGATTGATTTTGAGCTTCTATGTCATTGATGGGTCCAGTATGAAAATTGGATGAAACATGGCCTTCATATATTAGTGTTGTGTTCCACGAGTATCCAGTTTGAAAATTTATGAAACATGATCCCTGGAGGAAGAGAGAATGTTGTAGCCTTCTATAGGCCAGCGCCTACGTACTGGTAAACATATTAGCCAATACAAGAGCCAAGGGGTTGTAGCTCCCTTCCAGTAGAAGCTGGAGAATGAGAGAAGGTTGTAGCCTTCTGCAGGTAGAAGCCTGCATACTGGTATGAGTCTGCACTAGTACAATGTTGTAAACAAATTTTCTTATTATTAAAAGAAGATAGAGACGACAACAACAGGTGGTTTTCACCCACATTGGGTTTCCACCTTAAATCTTGGTGTTCATTTGTGATGCTTATGTGTGATGGTTCACTCTGTTATTAACTGCATATGGTTACTGTTAATGTTTAATAAAGTACTGATGCACAGATTAAAATAACAACATATGATGAATTAACTAAATCATTAGTCTGCTAGATATACACTTGTTTCCTTAAGCACAGTTGCATGTACACGCGGGTTACCCACATGGAAGTAGCATATACAAATTTGAGTATGAAAAGAAAAAGGTTATTGACTTAACTAATACTGATTCACCCCCCCCCCACCTCTCAGTATTATTTCCAATAATTGGTATCAGAGCAGTTCCTTTGGTAGAAGCTTGATCCCTTGAATGAGATCCGTAGAACAATGGGAAAGAAGCTAAAGAAGAAAGCACCTCAGAAGCAGAAGACATCTCAAAGGAACTATGATAGTGGGAGAATCGATTGTGGAATATGTGGAAGTAACTCTTCAGATTCAGAATCACCTTAGAATGAAGATGAACAAGCAAAAGATCTATTAGGTATCAATTTGTTATCCTCTGGTGATACATTTCTCCATCCATTTGAAGATGATGAAAGTGATAGCAAAACAATTGAATTTTCTCTTATGGGTGAGGAAGAAAGATATCAAATAGAGGCAGAATTTAAAAGGCTTACAGACAAAATTAGAGATCAATAAGATCTATTGGACAAAATGGAATGTGCCTTCAAAGAAGAAGCTACCAAACTAAAAGCTCAATAGAGGAAGGAAACAGAGGAAGCAATTCAAGGAAAAGGAAGATCAATGTCAAAAGATGAAGGATGAAGTGACATCATTAAGAAATGAAGTAAATGAAAAGAGCACAACAATCAAGAAACTCAGAGATAGATCCAGTTACTATGAAAGTCTTGAAGCTAAGATCCTCTCGCTCAAAGAAGATCTTGAAAAATCAAATAAGCGGAATAAAGAACTACTCCAAGCTCTTGAAAAATAAGAAAATGAAGTTCTTGAATTAGGTCAACAGATGGAAGAAGGAAGAAAAGTTGAAGGAATCATGAAGAAGTAGTATCTTGAAAAGGAAGAGCAACATCAGGTTGAGGTAAATATTCTAAAAGATAAATTAGAAGAAAAGGATAAGCTCTTACGATTTCAAGATAGTATTACGATCTTGGATGATATTCTTAGTAGTCAAAGGTCTCCTGCCATCAAAACTGGTCTTGGTTTTCATGAATTTGTTGGAGGTGAATCTAGCTCACAAAGTGAGGCAAGAAAATCTAATGCAAAATCTGAAATGCTCAACAAGGAGATGAGAGGTCAATCCCATCAACAGCCAAGGAAAAAAATTCTTCAAAGAAAATCTTTTACTCCTAACCATGGAAATGATAGTCGGTTATTCCCTCAAATGAATAATGTTGAATGTTTTATATGTCATAATCTTGGACATGTTGCAACAAGATGCGGAAGAAGAATGGTTCACACAGAAATATCATCAGCTTGCAGGTAATTTAAGGGATATTGTTTTTCTTGCAATATGTTTGGTCACAAAGTGATTAACGGCTATAGAAGAAATATGAAACATGTAAGATGTTATGCATGTAACGAGATTGGACATATAGCAAAGGAATGCAGGAGAAAATATCAGGCACCTTACCAAAAGGAGAAAGCATCATCACACTCGAAGATATGGAAGAATAAGGAAGTACAGTCAGACAAATGTGGCATGGCACAGTGTACAAACATGACAGACTCAAGAGAAATCGAAAGTATGAAACTTCAATCTCATACGCAAGTTTCATGAAGACAAGCCGTGTATATATGTGAGTTCAATACTACACAGTTGCATATATGTAGTTTGAGAAAAATATTGTGGGACAGTCTCAGAAAAATTGATGTGATATGATTCAGACAATTATCAGTTACCTTTTCTGTCGTAGATGACTACAGTTTGTGGATATTATTTAGAAGTGTTTTGATCCTAACAAGTTGTTGATAACTTGATATATATCTGATTGATGATGATGCCTTGATACTTCTTATTGATATATGCAATGATCAGATCTGATAGTGAACAGGTGGAACAAGTTCAGGGGGAGAACATGCTATGCTTCTAACAAAGCATTGTTTGGCATTATGTTTAGAAGTCTTTTCGATGATGATGATGCCTATGTGGCTAAAGTGTTTAAATTGATACATCTTGCTATGTGACAGTTTTAAGTTTTCCCATCTCAGATGACACTTATATTGATTGGGGTTACATAGTTGTTATTTAGACCAGATTTATGGATACATGGATGATTACTTAAGTTGCATATCGTTGGTTGGCCAAGAGAATGGTGTTATTGAAGGTCGCAAGAAGACACAACTATTTGAAGACATGGATACTCGAAGACATGGATTTCTTAGTCACAAAATGATGATGAGTTCTTACCTTATAATGATATGTTGATTATCATGGTTGATGCTTATCAGATATGGGATGTTCCCTAGTGATGATACATGGTTGATATATTGAAGGTCCTTATCGAAAGATCATGCAGTTCTTGATGATGTGAAAAATCATGAGATGACTATGGTGTTTTCACATATGATATGGTGTGAATTATTTTGTTACTGCTTGGAGATATGACATATGTTGAGTTGATTCATGGAGGGAAACGAAGCAAGTTGATCTTGATGAGATCAAGAAGATGAGTTGATATCTATATGTAGACATACTTTGTCACAAGTTAATGATATTTACACTGACATGGACATATACAGGTTGCTGATTCTGGATGTTGTTGACCGATGCTTATGGAGAAGATCGTACATGGTGTATGATAGTTGCTGATGACTATCATGGTCTTGTCTCTGTTATAAATGTCATGTATATCATTCAGTGTAAATTTCATATCAAGACCCATGATGTAATAATTTGTCTCTGTCTATTGTAGTCTTTTGATGAATTCCCTTTTTGGTCATATGATGTAAGGTGTAACCCCCACTATGCATGGGAAGGATGATGTAATAATGTCTATTTCAGTCATGTATAAACATTTGGTATATCCCCACTTGGTTGGATTGATGAGTCAAATTTTGGTATATCCCCACTTGGTTGCGACATGGATGCATGTATGAGTTATTGGTGATAAAAAGGTTATTTGTGATGTATGTATAGAATCATGTTCTTCTTTTAGAACATCTTTTTGCAGACTTTTCTTATGCTCAGGGGGAGCATGGACTCAATCATGGGAGCTCAATCAACACTTCAGCATATCAGAGAATTCGGCATGCACTTAGGGGGAGCATGACCCTTTTCCCTTGATGTCAAAGGGGGAGAGTGACTTGGTATGGTTTTTGCCATCAAGTCCAAAGGGGGAGATTGTTGGCATTATGATGTATGTGTTGTACTTGATGGCAACCCAGTTGTAGCATAACAACTCTCTTGTATATGGTAACTAGATGAATCTACAGAAGAGATATTAGACGTGACAGAATACATGGTAGTTGTGTTAATAGATGTGATGCAGGGCAGTTCAAAGGAATCAGTTCAGAAGTAATGTATAATGGCAACTCACTAAGATGACAGTTCATAGTGCAGCAAGTTAACATTGCCATCAAGTCCAAAGGGGGAGATTGTTGGCATTATGATACAGGTGTTGTCCTTGATGGCAACTCACTCAGATGAAAGATCAAAGTACTGCAGGTTAACAACAAAGAATTACAGTTCAGGCTACACAGAAGGAAGAAAGAAAGGTATACGCAGGTTCACCTTGACCGAACCGCGTATACACGCAGGTTCATTGAACAAAAGGAGTGTATACATACACACGCACTTTCACAGAAGGAAAAGCGTGTATATCTTGGGAAAACAAGTTTTTGGGTTCAAGGTATTGGTCCTCAGTGGTTTTGGTCGATGGTATTGAGAAAGGCCTAAAACTATATAAGGAGGAAAATATCATTAGACCAAGATAAGCAAGTATTGAATATCTGATGAAGTGTGAGATCAAGTATGCAGGTTATGGGTTTATGATGCTTTGCTTGATCTGAACCAAGGAGGAGCCTTAGCGATTGATGGAGGACAAGATCTAATGATGGATAGGGATCTTAAGGCTTGGAATGATTAATCTTTATATGGTTTGATCATGTTTATTCTAGATCTATATACTGATGCATGTGTTGATATGTAAATATTATGATCTGGTTATAACTGAAGTCTGGAATAGCTACAAAGTTTTGAATGAATATTTACAGATGTATACACTGGTTGACCTTGGTAAAAATGCGTATACACGTAGGTTTGACACATCGAAGTAGTGTATACCTTGTGATCTATGATTTTTGAAGTTGCAATTGGTTTTGGTTGTTGATGCAGAGTTTTGGGTTTTACATTGTGTTCTAGTGACTGTATTCTGCATATTTAGATTGGTTGATTGTGATTAGCTTAAGTGTTAATGGATGAAATCTAATGATGGGTCAGGATCATAATCACTTATAATTATGTGATCTGATAATGGATGGGCTAGATCTTATCACTAGCACATGTTTTATCGCTCTATGTGTGATTATGTCTGAAGTCTGGAAGTACAGCAAAGTGTTTGCAGATCTACACACGGGTTTGCTTCAAGGAAGCTGTGCATACACGCAATTTGGCTTTTGCCAAATAGTGTATACACTCTAAAGCATGGTTTTAATATTACAATTGATTCTAAATGATAATGTAACTCAGATCTGTGCACTGGTTACAGTGATCTATCTATTGCAGTTGATTGGTTAAAGTATGAATGATTGATTGATTCAATGGTGTTAGAGGTTTAGAGGTTGTCAGTGATTGATTGAGTTTGGTTGATTTAGATTGAGTTTCAGTGATTGGGTAATGTAGATATAGTTGATGGATGTATTGCAATGGTGGTTGATTCTGAGCTTCTATGTTGTTGATGGGTCTAGTATGAAAATTGGATGAAACATGGCCTTCATATATTGGTGTTGTGTTCTAGGAGTATCCAATCTAAAAATTTATGAAACGTGGTCCCTGGAGGAAGAGAGAAGGTTGTAGCCTTCTGTAGGCTGGTGCCTACGTATTGGTAAACATATCGTCTAGTACAAGAGCCAGGGGGTTGTAGCTCCCTTCCAGTAGAAGCTGGAGAACAAGAGAAGGTTGTAGCGTTCTGCAGGTAGAAGCCTACGTACTAGTATGAGTCTGCACCAGTACAATGTTGTAAATAGATTTTCTTATTATTAAATGAAGACAAAGATGACAGCAGCTGGTGGTTTTCACCCACATTTGGTTTCCACCTTATATCTTGGTGTTCATGTGTGATGCTTATGTGTGATGGTTCACTCTGTTATTAACTGCATATTTTTATTGTTAATGTTTAATAAAGTATTGATGCACAGATTAAAAGAAAAACATATGATGAATTAACTGAATCATTAGTCTGTTGGATATACACTTGTTTCCTGAAGCACAGTTGCGTGTACATGTGGGTTACCCACATGGAAGTAGCGTATACAAATTTGAGTATGAAAAGAAAAAGGTTATTGACTTAACTAATTCTGATTCACCCCCCCCCCCTCTCAGTATTATTTTCAACAGTATATAATGTAGGATTCAAATAGGAAATAGAGAGCGATAGAAATGCTATTGTAACTGTGGTATTTTGTAATTTTGCTGGTATCGCCCTCATTCTAGGCTGGATTCGATTTCATCATGTACATTTGTTGATTCTGAAATTTAATATAAAGGGACTGCGCCATGTTATTTCAATCCTGTGTTTTAATTCTATGTTGATGCGTTGCTAAGAGTTGAGTTTCCAAGTTTCTTAAACAGTGAAATGAGATGGTTGGCTAGGGCCTAGCCAACCTAGCTCGTTCTCCCTTGCATTCTTCTTTCTCGTTAAATTTGTGTTGATTTATTTTTAATGCAAGGAGTGAATTAAGTAGATGTTTCTATTCCTTCACAAAGTTCAGGTTCAACTTCATTTATAGCCATTGTGTGACGGATATGTGGTGTGCATACTTAACTAAGTTTGATTTTACCTTTTTTGCAATTTTTCTTTTCGAAGCTTAGTATTATTTTTGCTTGGATCGTGCAAGCACGTTATTCCTGCACTAGTGCATTTACAGTTCTGCAATTTGATTTCTTTGGTTCATTACAGCGAAGTCTTTCGTTCTTTTCTGTCATAAGGATCTTGATGCATTTCTGCAAGTGAGTGTTCATCTTTTAGAAGTATTCTTGATATTCTCGATTAAATCTGATTTGGTAATTAAGGAATGAATGATGTTATAACATATTAATCTGTACCTGCACTTTACACTTTTAGGGAAAGGATCGAACTTCACATCTAATTATTCAAAGTGAACCTTTCTGAATTAAACAGATTGAAAAGGAAAATTGGATTTATGTGAATAACTATTACAGGGATAAAGCTTGCTGTCACAATTAGATGATTTCTTTAGTTGCATGAAAGAGTTCCTCGATTGAAGACAAGTGTTCTTTGACTTTTGAAGTTAATTCTTAGTTTGAAGTTAAGTTGGGTTGAAGCATCTTTCTGTTTGTGAAAGATATTTCAAAGTTTTGTTCGACTTTGCAAATTATTTTCTTAAGTGAACACACTATTTATTCTTTTATGAAAGAAATTTGAAAACTTGGTGCAGGAATCTTTGTTCTGGTACAGGAATCAATATCCTGATACATGAACAAAGTGCTCTAGTCCTAAGACTTAGAGCCCCTGCATGAGGAAAAAAATATTCAGTACAAGTGTAGAATATACTTCCAGCATATAAATTGTGTTCCGGTACTGGTGCAAGAATATTGAAGGAGTACATGAATAACAGCTCAGTGCAAGGAGAAATATCTATAAAGAAGTTAGATATCTTCAAGAGTCCAATTATTAATCTGACATACAACTATACTAAAGATAGACATAGATTTCCATTTCAATTAATCAGGATTGCTTACAAGAGTTTGAAAGTTCCTTTTATTTTTTTCTTCGCAAAAGTACTTTCTTTCATATTCCAGCACTAGAATTTCTTTGGTGTAAATTGTCGGGTGATCTTTTCTTTTCAATTCTGCAAGATTTTAATTAATGAAGTAGGAATAGAGTTAGGAAAAGTTCATATCATTTCTTGCATTTCCTATGCTTCGCCTCTAAGTTTACAAAACCCTTGGATTGACAATTAAGTGTTGTAGGAATCTGCTTAACCGCAATTCCTGCACCCAACACCGACCTCATTGGACACTATAGTAGAGGAGGTGCGCCACCTTCAGCTTGATATCGATATCCTTAGGGACCATAGGTATGAGGACCACAATGAGATTGTGGCATATCTGACATATAGTCAGTATAGCCAGAGTGAAATCCTTGAGAAACTAGACAACCTTCAGCGTTGTCAGTAACATACCAATGACCATCTTCACAGCTTGGAAGCTCGAGTGGAGCACATGGACTTCCACATTCATGATCATGTTGGGTATTTCGTAGCTCCCCCTATAATGCCTCCCCACCCCCCTCCTTGACATGTTATTGTCAACTTAGGCTTCCTTTTGTGTCTATCTTAGTAGGCTAAGTTCTTAGCACTTATCGAAAATAATGTATGTAATTTTTCGTCACTGGTATGCTCCAGTCCCTAATCTCACAATGTTTTTCTATCCCAGGAGAGCAGGGATTGTTGATATCTTTTTTGTAAGCTATGTTATTTTCAAAATCTAATGAAAGCACTTTTGAACGAAAAAAGGAAGAAAGGTTTTCTTAGTAATTAATTGAAAGTCATTTTCGTGGATTGGTAACCAAATAATGACAATGCCATTCACAAGAAATAATAAAACCAAACAAGTTGGCTCGTGATGATATCTCTTTCGTTTCATCCTTTTGACCACAAGCCATTATCCTGGCATGGTGACCATTGGGATAATGTCACTTCTATTATGACCCATGATCATAGTAGGTCGGCGCATAATGGGACCTCGTATCACCTGATTAATCTTTTTATGTTAAATAAAATTTGATTAAATATAACCCTTAGTGGATTACTTCTTAGATGGGGATGCAAATCTACTCTTTAAGAGAAAGGATGGCGTGAAAATTTTATCTTGCTATCTTTATATTAGCAATATTGTTAAAAGTAATTTTCTTTTCTAAAACACAAATTCTTCTTAAATAATAGTGGTCTAAGATAATTTCTGTAATTGAAACCAAATTTGAAGATATCTTTGATCAAATAAATTGATTATTGAAATCAAACTAAATGAAGTAACTCAACAATTGACACACATGTTAGCAAATTATCTCATAAAGTTTCCCTTTAAAAGTTGTTTTCGGAATATTCTACTGTGGAATAAAACAAAACCAAAAATAATATCAAAAGGAATACAAACAAAGGAAAAAGCATACTCAATCAAAGAAAAAAAGAAAACTCAAGCATACCAAATCAAATAAATCATAACAAAAATATGTGTAAGAAGTCTCTCAAAGGAGATCATGCAAAGTATCTTTTTAGAAGTTTACCATTAACTAGGAGTGACTTAGGTTGACCTTCCAAATGTTGCAGTTGAAATGTGTTGGGTATGATCTTTTCTATAACAATAAAGGTGTTATAGTTCCAAATCTCACTATTATGGTTTGTGATGCTGCACTCATGGCCTAGGGCAACCCCTCCTTCCAGACCTGGTCCAAAATCTAAAAAACAGTGTTTTATTCCCTGTACGCGACATTGCCCTGAGTTAAACGCGTGTATACGCGGGTTCATATATACCCAACCCGCGTATATGTATTAAAACACTTAAAAAAATATAAACTCCTTATTTTCGGGCGGAGATCGTGGGTTTTACCTGCTGATCACCTGTTAGTGCTCGTGGCCTCAACTGTTCCCAACCAATTCCTAACTAAAAAACTACTTTGGAATTGGTATAAAAAGACACCAAAGGGAAGGCCTAAGGAGAGGAGAGAATATAGAGAAAGGTTATTATACTGAGATTTCCCCCTGATCAGGTCTGAAGACCCTTGTGCCTTCTGCACTTCCCCCATTTTGTACAGGAAACCTTTGTTTCCTTGTGATTGGATGTTCATCCCTTAGTTATGACATCTTGGAGTGAGTATTGGAAGGAGACCTACTAGAGGCTTGAGGCGGGACGGATCCAGAAGGAGGCTGAGCTTTGAGCCTGCAGAAGTGGTTCAGGTGATATTGCTCTTTTTTTGTACTATTCTATTTGTCTAATAAAGAAACACGTCTTGTTCCCGATATGCTTCTTTCTTTATGTTAATGATGTTCATGTTTGAATTTCATGTATGAATGGATGTCTAAAAGGTTATAACTAACTCCTTTCTTGTATAACATAAAGATGATTTTCATGTGAATCTTTGTCCATATACTACTGCATTCCTTG
>APFE031045082.1:0-15581 GCA_000404065.3 Pinus taeda
AATTGCTTGAGAAGACTTATAGCAAACTATGCTGAGATAACTAAGGGATTTATTTGTTTGCTGAAGAAAGGAGTTACATTTTTATGGGATGACATTATGCAATGATATTTTGATGCCTTGAAGTAGGCATTAATCTATGCACCATTGTTGAGTCCACCGGATTATGGGAGACATTTCCTTTTGTATCTTGCAGCAGCAGATCTAACCATACGTATGGTTATGGTTCAAGAGGATGACGCTCGATTTACTACTTAAGTAGAGGCTTAATAGGTCCTGAACTACGCTATTCTCCTATTGCGAAATTGGCATTGGTAGTTGTCCATGTTGTCCATCAGCTTCGTCATTATATTCTGCTACACAAAATGTTCATCTTAGTGGATGTCAATCCTTTTTTAGTTTGTCTTAAGTAGGCAAGTGATTGGGGGCAAATACAATTGATTGATTATTATTTTGCAAGAATTTGATCTCGAGTTCTTATTATCCAAGTCTAGAAACCATTGGTTTTTGCGGAATTAATTTCCAAGCTACCTTATGAAGAAGACATTATTTATGAGGAGAATTTCCCCGATGAACATTTATTCCTCATTTCTTCACAAGATCCCTAGTATGGAGATATCATCATATATCTCTAGATTTTGAAGTTCCCACCATCTTCCTCCAAGGATGAGTGTCAAAAGTTATGTCACCTTGCAAAAAATTATGTTATCATTGGTGGTGTATTATATCACAGAGGGGTTGATTCAATCCTTAGGCGTTGCTTAACTTTCAAGGAAGTAGAGTCTGTACTCAATGATTGCCACAGTGGAGCTTGTGGTAGTCATCTATGAGTGCTTGCAACAACCCAGAAAATTTAGCATGCTGGCTACTTTTGGCCTTCAATTTTCAAAGATTGTGTTGAGGTGGTCAAATGTTGCCACCTTTGTCAAGTCTATAGTCGGAAGATGCACATTCATCCAGCTCCTCTTTTTCCTTTTATCACTATCGGTCCATTTACAAAGTGGGGCATTGACTTTGCCACTCTTAATCCACCTTCAGCGACGAATCACAAGTATATGATAGTGGTCATAGACTACTTTACGAAGTGGACTGAGGCCATGCCTACTTACAAAAACAATAATGAAACAACAAAATTGTCTCTCTTCAATTATATTATTTCACATTTTGGTATCTCGAGAGAGATTGTCACTGACCATGGCAGTCACTTCTAGAGCCAACTAATGACTGAATTGGCTCTTAAATTGGGCGTCCAGTAGGACCATTAGTCTCCATATTATCCTCGGGCCAATGGGCAAGTCTAAGCCATGAATAAGTCCCTTAAGAACATCTTGCAAAGGAAAATTGATAAAAAATTGCTCCAATTGGCACATCATGTTGTACCTTACTCTATGGGCATACCGAACCTCGGTGAAGAGTGCCACCAGTTTTACACCTTTCAATTAGTTTATGGGGATGGAATCTATTTTTGCCATTAAATGTTAAATTCCATCCCTTAAGCTAGCTATAGAGCTTCTTCCAGAGACGTCTATTCTCAAATAATTCCTTGTTCATTTGGAACATCTAGATGAGAAGTGTCGAGATGTCGCCATAACAAATGGGGCCCATAAGAAAAGGATTAAAACTCAGTATGATAAAGTTGTCTATCCTCGGGACTTTTCTGAAGGCGACCTTGTCTTATTCTATGACCAAGATAAAGATGCCTTGGGGGTAGGCAAATTTTTGTTTATGTGGTACGGTCCCTTTATAGTAAAATGAGTTTTGGGAAAAGGAGCTTATGAATTAGTTGATTTTGAAGGGAATAAGTTGGCAGAGCCCTGAAATTGGCTCTACCTTAAGAAGTATTTTTCTTAGGTTCCGGCCGAGCAATTGCTTGTTTATATATATTGTATTTTTGTACATATTTGTCTGGTATTTTATGATATTGACAATTTTTTTTATCTTCTTTGATAGGTGTTGATGGATGACTTGATATATTTCAGATTCGCCGATGGTGCTAGTCGGCACACTCGGAATCTCGCTTCCGCAACTTGGCTGATTTATTATCCATCTCACTAGTTGATGGTGTCAAGGGGAGTATGTACTGGTCCTGCTTCAAACAACATTTCCAAATATACTACCATTATTAATTTACTATCTGAAGCTATTTCTTATGGAATTGATTCTTTGGTAGTTTATTTTGACTCACAGTTGGTAGTGTCACAATTAAATAACATTTATCAGGTCCGTCATCCTTATTTATATTGCCAATTGTTTAGAGTGAGGGTGTTGCAACGTGATGAGCCTCATAAATGGGTAATTATATGGGCTTATTTTACCTCCTAACCTACTCAAGTCAACCATTCTCTTAGCTTATTGTATGATTTTATGATTATATTTATGATTATAGAGTGAGTTGAGTTAGTTATTGTGCCATGTGGTCTAACATGTATTTAATGTAGATTATTGATGGATTTCGAAGTCAAAGTCAAGAATCGAGTGGAAAAATGGTAGACATAACTCAAATAGGATAGAGTAGAGGACTTATAGGAGGGAATCCCCCTCATTTATTACTCCTCACTTCGAATTCCCCTTCATTCAACTCATAGTACAAGAAGCCGAATCATTTATTAGAAGGCAGACGAGCAAGTGGAGGATGACTGATGATTATCTTGAGTTTTGGGAGCCAAGCCTCCTTGATTTTAAGTAAGTTGTTGGTAGCTTCATTTGTATAAGTAGAGAGGCTTAGGGCCTCACTAGTGTCATATTTTCTGCTTATGTAATCTTTGCTCAAATTTCGAGCTTATTATTTTGTGATAGTTTCATGTAATCTTGATATTGTTTTGAAAATAAAGATGGAATTCTTTTTGAGCTAGCACTGAGTTACCTCAGAGGGCCAAAATTCTTGGGTTAGGGCCCAATCTGAGTAGCCAAGCTCCTCTTTACTTGTATTTGTATTCTTTGTTCCAGTTTGTAGATTAGTTTGTTGTTAGCTATATTTCTCTTATGGTTAAGAATAGGTTGCTTTCGATGATTTAGTAGTTTGCTTCCATTTGTGCTTTCTGTAGCAGGTTAAGTTGTGACCAGAAAATATTGAAAATTCTATAAATAGTGCCCTGGCCTCTATTCCTCCATCTGGGACCATGATTTTAGGCAAAGACTCTCTTGCTCCCCCAAAAACATAGATTTTCCTCCTTCATAGGACTTCTAGTGTTTGCAGCTTTTTAGTAGGTTAATAGTACAACTTTGCTTTGCTTTAGATATTCTTCATCATGGTCACTTCCTAATTTGAAATATTCTTCTTTCATTCCTTCATTTCCTATATCATTTCTCAGCATTTCCTTTCATAGATCACAACTTAGATGATTTTTATGCAAAACTTTGTTTTTTTTCCTAAATGCATTCATTTCATTTGTTGCTTGATTTCCTTGGTTGACTATCAGTTTCTATGTAGTAGATCTTGTCTAGCAATAGGCTAGCTTATCAAAACTCACACCCTCCATCTGATCGATGCCCTATAGGTCTCCCAAATCTCACCTCAATACTACCGTAGTTTCCTGCATTTTTCCATAGAAATTCTTCCTTTCTCCTTGAGAAAACCCAATCATATTTATCTTTCCTGGTGATTCATGGTAGACCTGAGGTGCCTTAGCACCACATTAAAACCTTCATCCACCTTTTTCACCCACTCTCACACCCTCAAAATAGTAAAAACTACTCTCGGCCTCCTCCTGTAAGCCTCCTATAGTTTCCCTGTTTTACTCCTGTAGATTTACTATGTCCTCTTGTGGATTTTCCTGTAGAATTTATATTGAAGGCTAAGTATGCCTCTAGAAGGCCACCTAAGACCTCCTAGGACTCATCCAGACCATCATACATCCTCTCAAGTCCAAAAACCTCTGTTCAACACCGCCTATTCACTACCACACTCACACACAATAAATTTCATGCATGTCAAATTCACATAAAAAACATAAAAGTCCAAAAATATGTTTCTTTCTTATTTACTTCCAAAAATAGTATAGTTATATGTTTTTTACTTCCTTGAGTAGGTAATGGCATTCCTTACATGGTTCTCATAGTGCTTCTTGCAAAGGTAGAATTAGTTAGTTAATTAGGGTTTACTAGGTTTGTTTCACATTTCAGTCTTTCTTCTTTTTGTAGTTAGAATAGCATCTGTAGAGTAATATTTCTTTCCTTTCATCACATATAGAGCTTCTTCTGGAATCCATAGAAGTTGGCTTGAGGTCATAATGATCTTGTACCAGCTGATGAAGTGACAACCTGTAGTCACAACTAGTACTTGTGCATATAGCACCGACGCTTCCAAGTTTGTTATAAACTACCAGGTTGATAAGCGTAATGTAGGTAGCCCAGGAGTTGCAACATTATTTCTGCAATACTGGCGCTCAACACTATTTGGCACCATTGCAGGGAAAGAGTCAGAGTATTATGTGATTACTATTTTCTTCTATCTCTTATTGTAACATTATGTTAATAGTTTATTTCAGCAAAAGTAGATCAATCCTTTCTTTTCCTTCAGTTCTGCATTTCCTTGCTTTCCTTTTCAATTTTGCAAATTTCATTTTACCAAGTTCATTTAAGTTAGTTGCAATTTTTTTTTTTAATCAATTTGATTTTCTACAGTTACCATAAGTGTGGCGAAAAAGAAACAAAAACCAACCAAAAATATTTCCTTTCATGCCTCGTAGGAATGGAGATAACTCAAGAAAAGTTTTGCAGAACACCCCCACTGCTTCACACAACCAACCGTCTCTCTTCTTCAGTGGCTGCAATCAATAAGAACCATTAGGTGAAAAACCGGACATATTTGAAGAACCTATAGGGGAAGAAGGAGAAGAAAACATTCCTTTGGAGCCAATGGCTAAAAACAAAAATGCTAGGGGGAATCGAGAGAGAATAAACGATACCTTTCCCATTTAGGACACCAATGGGGACACTAAAATGAAGAATATAAGCCCCTCCACCCTACCTCATTTCCATGGTCTAACAACAGAAGATCCTGACACCTTGTTTGATATTGCTATCATTTGTCAAACTTATGACTATGCAGAAGATGAGAAAATGTTGAAGTTGTTCCCTTCTACTCTCGAGGATGCAACATTGTGTTGGTTCATGGGATTACCTGGAAATAGCATCACAACTTGTGCTCAGATGCAACAAGCCTTTAACAACAAGTATCGACACTATTGTAGGTTAAAAGATACTAAAGAAGAAATCCTCTGAATGACCATAGGAAGTGATGAGTCCCTAGAAGATTATGAAGAGAGGTTCCAGCCAAGTTACAAAAGGGTTGGGTGTACAATTGACCCTGGGTCTTTGAAGTTCGTCCTGCTCAGGGGAAATCGAGAAGATATTTTAGACACCCTCCATCTACTGGCCAAGGGAGATATCTACCAACTGTCCTATGAGGACATAAAGATTGTTTTTAGAAATCATTCTAGAGTAGCCAGAAAGAAAGGTCGGGGGAGTCAACCCATAGCCAATACCTCTTCCTCCAACTCATCCATTAATGGAGAAATTGGAAACATGGTAGAAGAATTCAAGAGTGAGATGCTGCAAATGCTTGCCATGCAAATGGATACCTTACATATCAAAAGAAGACAAGAGGAAGTAGAGAGGGCTTTAGCCATATTTTCCAGAGATGCACTAGGAGGAATCCTAGGAATGAATTCGAATTGAATTTTATAGAGTTTTGTTCAGTATGTGAGGAAACTCATTCTATAGGTAAGTGACTTTCCTTTCTCAAACTTAAAGTTGTATATCAAGGGGCTAAGGGAGTCACTGAACAACTCTATTACATAAACCAAAGAAGGCTACATGGACCTAGACCATACCAGCAGGGGATGCAAGGGACATCTAAGGCATACTACAACCCTCACCAAGTCACCTCCATACCTTCTTGGGGCCCTCCTACTCATCCTTCCTGGTCCACGCCTCCTACCTGGTCCTTCACATCTCAATATTATGCCAAACTAGCCAACCATTCATTTTAATCCTGTGCTCAACCACAACCTCAATGGAATGCATCTCATAAGGAGTGGAGGCCCCAATACAACTCTCTTCCCACTCTTTTGCCTCCACCACTGACCAACCACAACTGATACCTTCTACTCCACCAAAGCAACCTCAAATGCCTACCGAGCCAAATCTGAACTCGAACAATAGACGGGCTCAACAAGTGTATAGTGGGGAACCATCATGCCCAACTTGTGCTATGGAGATTCAAGAAACTAACTTAATACCCGGGAAAGTCCTCCTAGATATCCAGCCTCCAACCAGGGAGGTTATGGAAGATAAAGAGGAAAGTGAACCTAAAGAAATCCACCCTTTCCTGAGATACTATCTTTGATAGTCCAACCTACCCTAGGAGAGACTGAAATCCTAAGAGAATTGAAACATTTCTGTAAATATACCACTTCTCCAAGCCATAAAAGATGTGACTATCTACAATAGGTTAATCAAAGGGAAGTTCTTTAGGCATCCAGGAAGGTGCAAGAGAGATGCCCCAAACATCAATGTCATAGGAAAATTGTCTGACCTAATGTTGGTGTAGTTAATCTGTCCAAAATATCTAGACCCTGGAAGCCCAGTAATTGATGTCAACATCAATGGAACAATGATCCTACATACCTTCATTAATTTAGGAGCTGCCATTAATGTGATGACCAAGGACGTAATGCTCAAACTTAACCTCCAGGGCTCCTTAAGGAAGACCGTGATAGTGCTAAAGCTAGCAGACCACTCCACAGTGACCCTTAAGGGGATTGTGGAAGATGTCATTGTCTCCATTTATTTTTGGGAGTACCCTATTGATTTCTTAGTTCTCCATCCAAAGGAAAATCTCACTAGGTATCCTCTCATTCTAGGACATCCCTGGTTGGCTATAGTTGATGCCTACATCAACTGTCGAGCTAGGAATATGACCATAAAGAATGGGTACATGTCTAAGAAGTTAATCCTATATCCTCCTACCCAACCCTTGCTAGAACATGATCTACCTCTCTCATTGCAGGAGGAGGATGAGGATGAAGTTTATTCTTCACCACTTTGTACATTAGAAATCGCCATGGGGGGAAACAGCAAGAGGAGGACGATATGATTGAAAATTTGATTTAGAATCCACCTCCCAGTGTATCACCATTAGAGGGCATAGTAACAGAAACCAAAAACAACCCCTCAACTGATCTCTGTGTGGCTGACTCCACTTCTCTCTGCATTAAGAATGTAGAGTTTGGCCGAGAAAGAACAATAAAAATCAATCCATCCTTATCCACTTCCCAGGAGAAGGAACTAGGCAACCTACTGAGAAAACATATAGATGCCTTTGCCTGGAGTTATCAGGATATGAAGGGAGCGCACCCTTTAGTATGTACTCATCATATATACATCAAGGAAGATTGCAAACTAGTTAGGCAACCTCAAAGGAGAATCTATCCACTACTTAAAGATATTGTTAAGGAAGAACTGCAAAAAATTCTTGATGCAGGATTCATCTATCCCATCTTTGACAACAAATAGGTACCTCCTTTTATGCTAGTGCCGAAGAAAAATGTTAAGTGGAGAATTTGTTTCAACTATCAGGAATTGAACAAACCCATTAAAAATGACCATTTTACTTTACCTTTCATAGATCAAGTGTTAGACAGTTTGGCAAGGAAAAAAATTTTCTCCTTCCTAGATGGGTTTAGTGGGTACAAAAAAGATTCAAATCAACCCATAAGACCAAGATAAGACCACTTTCACTTGTCCTTGTGGTACTTTTTCATACCGGGTCCTTCCTTTTGGTTTGTGCAATGCTCCAGCCACTTTCCAAAGAGCAGTATTGAGTATATTTTTTGAACTAGTTCATGATGCAGTAGAAATATACATGGATGATTTTACACCTTATGGTTATGACTTTTAGGAAGATTTATCTAACCTAGGAAAAGTTCTAGTTAAGTGTATTGAGTTGAACCTATCCCTCAGTCTGGAAAAATGTGATTTTTTTATGACTGAAGTGACCATGTTAGGTCATGCAATATCTTAGCAAGGACTGCAAGTGGACCCCAACAAAATTGCCATCATCCAAAGGGTCCCACCTCCTCAAAAGGTGAGAGATGTTAGAAGCTTCCTAGGTTTAGTTGGATATAACAGAAGATCCATTAAATATTTTAGAAAGCTAGCCTCTCCATTGTTTGGCCTCTTAGGCAAAGATGTGGAGATCATATGGTCAGAAAACTGTCAAGAAGTGCTAGATACCTTGAAGAGAAAGTTCGTGACTACCCCAATTCTCAGAGGCCCAAACTGGGCCCTACCTTTCCACATTCACGCAGATGCCTTGAATAAAGCAATAGGAGCAGGCTTAGGACAAATTGATGAAAAGTTACCTTATTCCATATACTTTATAAGCAAAAAATTGTCAAAGGAAGAGTTAAACTATACAGTGATCGAGAAGGAACTCCTAACTGTCGTGCATTCCTTAAACAAATTCAGACATTATATCACAAGCTATCAAACCTTTGTGCACACTGATCATGCTACAATTAGATATTCAATGAACAAACGAGATGTAAATGCTCACATTATTATATGGTTTCTTTTACTACAGCAATCTGATCTGATCATTATTGATAAGCCTGGTAAAGAAAATGTTGTTGTTGACTTTTTCTCTAGAGTAAAGTTTCGTGTAGGTGAAGAAGGAACGATGGATGACCAAATGCTAGATGAACATCTATTTTCTATATCAATACTCTTTCAATGGTTTACTAATATATAAAACTACTTGGTTTCAACACAGTTCCCACCACACCTATCCTCAAAAGAGAAGAGAAAGATAATAAGGAAAAGCACCCCTTTCACCTGGATTGGAGGAAATCTCTTCAAACTTGGCCCAGATCAGATCTTGAGAAGATGTGTTATGGAGGAGGAAGTCTTTGACATCCTCCTGAACTATAATGACAGGCCTTGTCGAGGTCATTTTGCAGCAAAAAAAACTTCCTTCAAGATATTGCAAGTAGGCTACTATTGGTCCACTCTTCATCAGGATGTGAAGAGATATACAAGCCATTGTGATCGGTGTTAGAGGATGGGGAAACCTACTCCAAAGGATGAGATGCCCATGCAACCTAAAGTGACCTTTGAGCCATTTGAGAAGTGGGGAATGGAGTTTGTGGGGCCTATCAGCCCTCCTTCAAAGCAGAAACAATAGATCATTGTGTGCACCAACTACCTGACAAAGTGGGTAGAGACAAAAGCAATAAAAGCAGTGACAGAGGAAAAAGTACCTTAATTTTTGACATAAAACATATTCAGTAAGTTCAAGTATCTGAGAGAGTTTGTCACAGATTAAGGCAGCCAGTTCACTTCCAATCTGATTGCAGACCTACTCACACATCATAAGATGAAGAACACGACTTCCACCCCTTACCATCCACAAGTCGGTGGACAAGTGGAGGTCACTAACAAAGCATTGGAAGGGATCCTAACCAAGGTAATGAGTAGCAGCATAAAAGATTTGGTAGAAAGATTAGTTGAGTCCACTTGGGCCTACAACACCACATGGGATACCACCATCGGGTTCACACCCTATGAACTGGTCTATGGGAAGAAGGCTTTGTTGTCAATAGAATTTGAATTCAGTACACTAAGGATGGCAGCTTAGCTAGATCTAGACCTCAACCATGAACAAAAGGAGAGATTACTTTAGCTTAATGGATTGGATGAATATAGATTGCAAGCCCTTCTCCATACAGAGGTAGTTTAACTTTAGAGAAAGATATGGCATGATAAGAATATCAAGGAGGGGCAAGTCCAAGAGGGACATTGGGCACTAATATATGATTCAAGATACAAGGATTTCAAAGGAAAGCTAAGGACAAGATGGCAAGGACCCTACACTGTGGAGAAATGCAATGACAATGGCTCAGTTTTGATCAAAACCATTGATGATGAAGCCATCCCCATGCTTGTCAATGGACATCAGTTGAAGGTCTACAGGAAATCCCTCTCCAAGTGAGAGTTCATTGAATATTTGCATAAAATAGTGATAGTAGTGGAGCATGCTTGAGCTTCCACTTCACCCACTCACTGAAGAAAAGATAAAAAAAATAAGGACTCAAGTGAAAACCTCCATGAGGTGCTTGAATCCCATCATTGGGTTGAAAACCTCTTTTGAGGTAGCCTAGTGATGTCAAAAAAAAAAAAGAGAGAAAAAAGAATAATATCCCTCAATGAAAACCTCCCTTGGAGGTGTCCAGGGTAGGCATTTACGGTGAAAACCTCTTTGAGGCACCCTAGTTGTTTTCAAAAAAAGAGGAAAAAATAGAAAAAGGAGAAAGAAAGTTAATTTTTTTTGTTGCACTACAGGTTTTCAGGGAGGACTACAGGGAGCAGAAGAAGGTGCCAAGGGGACCCTGACATTCATAAAAGCACCCATCTCATATTCTCCACACCTTCCTCGATCACTTTTGGCATTTCTTTCACCTCACTGTACCTCTTTTTGAAAAACTATGTTTTCTACAAGAGTCTCCTCTAGGAATTACATAGAACCAGAAGTGATTACAAAAGGCAGTTTGAGGGACAAATAAGCTTCATGAAGAACCTATATTCCCTCATACAATCTTAAAACCTCCTTCCCATCATTTCCAAACCTGCATTACACCCCAAGCATCATTTTTCTTCATGTCCAAGAAAAACACAGAAAAAAGGTTTTTAAGTTTAAAAAACAAAAAATGAGAGGAAAAAGCATCACCAACCTCACCTGAAGCCTACCTAATACCTATCCATCTTTATCTACACATATGGCGCCATCCTTGAGCTCCAATCATAGGAAGAAGCTAGAGTTTCAAGGGGACAAGCAGCTACAGGAGCTCCTGTAGGAATGCCTGTAGTAGCTGATCCCATAGAAATCTAGCACCAACAGCTCCTATAGGAATGAAGGTTGAAGCATATTAGATCCATCCAGATAAGAACCTGTACAAGCACACAACCACACATCAACAAGTAGAGACATCATGCAAAAAGGGAAATAAAGGCATGCAGCAAAGAAAGCCATAGCACCTCACAACAAATGCACTCAAATCACACGTAAATAACTAAGTCACTCCTTTGTTTGCATTTGTGTAATTAGAAGTCATGCAAAAGAAACGAAATGGTTGAGGTTGAACGAGGGAAATGTGGCCAGTTAACTTGGCCATCTTCATCTAGTTGACTCCACTTATCTGAGATGTCACCCACATGTGCGTGTAGTCAACTCAAACACAATATGCCAAGGACAAGTAGTGGAGGAAGTGTGAACTCTGATGCAATAATGAGGGCTGATTACAAGGAGGGGCCATCATGACCAAGTAGGTAGGGACCAACAGTCTGAATATGGCCAACGTATACCTTGCCATCTCAGCACTCATCACTGAAAATATCCTTAAAGGGTGATAAGTACTCTTCCCCGAGCATTCTCACTACCTTTTCCTTCATTCTCTCCTCGTAACTCAATTACAGTAGTTTCCTTGTGCCCCCACAACCTTGTAACCACTGTCCTCCATCACTCTCTCCCATATTCTTGCTCTCGGCATTTTCTATAGGAGCACCTATAAGAAATCTACAGGAGGAACAACATGCTTCTACAAGAGGGGCAGTGAGTTGTTTTGACGGGAGAAAACATGATTTTTAGCATGATTTTTGGTCTGAGATGTAGGGTTCGTGCATGTCCCCTGTTGAATATCAATATATGAAAGAAGTGGTCTTAATTTGAGGAGGAAATAAGTCTTTAGGAGAGGAGAAAATACATTAAAAAATTATGCTTATTTAAAAAAAAACACAATCTCCTTTGTTTCTCTATTTTTCTCAAAATTCATTGTCTCCACCTCCATATTTGGTTTTCCAAAAGAGTATAGACAATATGACAGGAGGTTTTATGAGAATGGAGCCCACTAACTCCACTAGGCTCCATTCACATCCTCAAGTGGTGGACATCTTCACAAGGGAAAACTAGATGAATTTCTTTGAGAAATTTCAAGCGTTTGATAAGGAAATTTCCCAAGAGTTTGCTCTCTCTTTAGTCCCTCACACAAGAACTCATGCCACTGTCACCATTAGAGGTCTTTCCATAGAGATAACTACCCTTCCTCTTAGGCTGCCTTGGAGTAAAGATGAGAAACCAATTGGCCAGGCTACCAAGAAGAAGTTTTTCCAAAATAATGAAACCCTTGTTGAAGATAAAAATGGAATTAGAAGGGCTAGAATACCATATCCCTAGGAAGAGATTAGCTATCAAATAAGCAAATACATTTCCTGTCGGTGGAGGTACAACATTCTTTATGGTTATCACTTTAGAGTCCTCCAAGAATTAAGGTATAGCATGGACACTCCAACACCTCAGAAGCTCAGTATCGCTTACTTCTTCATGTAGTCCCTCGTTGACTCCAGCACCAAGGTACAAGCAGGAAATTCAAAGTAGCTAGCTCACCATGGCTTAATCAAAATCCTAGTAGAGGAAATCCTCCGTACCTTTACACGCCCTATAGCATGGGAAGTTTTTGAAAACATGACAACGAAGGATGACATAAAGGCCTTAACCTATGATGTCAACCCTACTAGTAGTGAGCAGGAAGAACAACAACGGGGAGAAGGTGGAGCAAGGGGTGACATAGTAGAATAGGAAAGGAAGGAGGAAGGCACTGAAATAGAGGAGGAGAGAGCTAAAGAAAAGAGTAGGAAGAGAAAAAAGGGACAAAAAAAGAGACAGAAGAAGGAGAAAAGAGTTAGAGAAAGAAGAACAAGGAGAAGAGTCCCTTGAGACTTTGCAAAGGGAGGCATCAGTTGCCCTCACTGCCCTCAGTACAAAAATCAAGGTGAAGCATAAGAAGAAAAGACAAACCTCCATGTATTTTAGGGCTAGGAAGATCACACGAATTAAAACAGGAAAACCTCAGCCCTCTTCAAAAGTGCCAATTACCATTGAAGATTCACCTTCTTCTAAGCGGAAAGAATCTCCTTTCGGGACACCTATAACATATGAAAAGAGGACTCCTAGATCTTCCATATGGAAGGAAAAGGAAGTATGGCAGGACCCAAAAGCAGTCCTACAGGAGGCTCAGACAGTTCTATAGGAGACACTTCCAAAACTACAAGAGACCCAAAAGCTCAACAAAAGGATAAAATGACAACCATAAGGGAAGGAGGAAGCATAAGAGATATAAGAGCCTAATTCCTAGCCTAGTCTTGCCTCCTATTACAATCTACTTGAGGGAGGAAGGATAATCCCACAGAAATTTGCACTTCCACTATTTTTTGAATTGGAGAAAGAAAGAGTGAGAACACATAGGTGGATGCAGATAACCAAATCCAAATGAGTTGAGGATGTTGGCCATATGGAAAACAAACTCAGGGAAATGGGCAGAGAGTTGAGTTCTCTCAGAGATAGGGAAGCAATTACAATAAGCCACCTTGAAAAAAAAATGAATTGCTAAGGAGGCAGCTGCAAGAGAAAGAGACCCAGCTGGCATGCATGGCTAGCTTATCCATGCAGGCATTACAATGCAGAAAACCAGCCAAATCCTATGGCATCTAACTAAAGAACCAATGGTTAAAATTAAAAATAAAGACTTTGGCACAAAGAGGCACAATGCTTTTTTAATACTACAGGTAGTTCATGGATTTGTGTGACCAAAGCACCTTAGAGGATAAATAAAAGATAGAAGAATTCTACTTACACAACATGGCCCTCATAGACATGAATGTGTTGGATCCCAATGTCAATATAGGGGACATATAATTAATGGCCATGGCCTCATGGATGAACCATGAAGAATTGAGGGCAACAGAAATAAAAATATTGATGAGAAAGGTGTAGGTTTTAACTGTGTATAGAAATTACCTGCATACGAATTCTAAAACAAAAAAAATAAAAAATGCGAGAGAATAACACATAAAACACATATACACAGAGATTCCAAAACCAGGACTACAAGCTCGATTTTTCATTATGTTCCTTTCAATGTTATAATACATATTTATACATTCTGAAGCATCCAATAACACACATCGAAAACTATCACATCTAATACCATTGAGTGAAAACCATCGCGTACAAAACATGTGCGAAAATCTTGCACAAAACCATAGGTGGGTCTGCCCAAACTAACAAAGGGACCCCATCAAGTGGGCTTACAAATATGCCTCAAGCCCCCTGTGAATGCTCCCCCCGCTACATAATCGGTGCAATGAAGGGGGATCTACCCCTCTCTAACCCCCTGGTTAACTACGTGTGCTAGTAGTGGAAAGAATATAACACAAGCCAACATTTTTCCACTTGTTGTTTTCTTTCCACAGGGGGTGACAAGAGAGATTATTCATTTTTCCAGCCCTGAAATGCCCATTACCTCTCTACACCAAGAGAACTTCTTAGAGCTCACATATTTTGTCAATGCATATGTAGTATTCTCCAAGGTGTCCACCTTTACCAACAACACCTTTTTGTCTTCTATCATATCCCTCACAAAGTGATACTAAACATCAATGTATTTTCTTTTTGACTGATATGTGGGGTTCTTTGCCAAGAAAATTGCACTTTGCCTGTCACAGTCTATCCTTATAGCTCCCTGTACTAACCCCATACTTGAACACAATCTTTGTAACCAAACTGCTTCCTTGATTGCATGAGTGGCCGCCATTTATTCTGCCTCTATAGTTAATAGTGCCACTACAAATTGTTTCTTACTCATCCAATTGACTGCACCTCCAAATAGGTTAAACACATACCCACTTGTGGATCTTCTCTAATCCATATCTCGAGCCCAGTTTGCATCAACAAAGCCACGAATATCCAACACTCTGTCTAATCCTGGTCTTCCTTGGTAGCACAAACAATAATCACTAGTGCCACACAAATACCTGAAATTTCATTGTTGTCCAATGCTCCTTTCATGGTTTTGACATAATCCTGCTCAATACTCCCACTACATGTGCAATTTCTGGTCTAGTATAGACCATTGCATACATCAGGTTACTGACTGTGCTTGCATATGGAACATGGACCATGTCCTCTTCCTCTTCTTGTGTCTTGGGACACTGTTCAGCAGATAACTTCACACATACAGGAATAGGAACCTTCACCGGTTTACTATCCTACTGTTGAAGCCCCGAAAATTGGGTCGACAACAAGAGGGATACCCACCCGGTCCGGACCTTGGTTGGCAGCTCCTTATCCGTTTGGTATAGCGGGTCCGACTGGGGATAACGGGACCAGTTTCCCGATCTGGGGTGTCTGTGTGTGTAGAATTGAATAATGCTGATCTAAGAGTACTTTAAAGCTAATCTAATTCAGATTCTTTAAACCAACTCTTTGCTATTGTAATCTAATGAGAAACAACACATCTAATCTATGCTAACCCGGGATATATATCTTCTATTATGCGATCTAAAGATATTTCAAATAATAACTGGTAATAAAGATCATTCAGCTATCATAAGAATAGAAATCATTCAAGATAAACCACTTTGCATAAGAAGTTAGGCAAAACAATTGTGAACAACATATTGCATAATAAGCTATTCATATGTCAGACATAAACAATATGACTCCACCATACAGAAGTGCCAAATGGTAA
>APFE031045083.1:0-21757 GCA_000404065.3 Pinus taeda
CAAGGCTAACTCTCTAAAACCTAAGACTCTAAAATCCCTTGTCTTGAGTTATGAAGTTTTGTTTATAACAAGAGGATTAACCTTTCATATCCCCATGACACTTGAGTTACCATCATGACTCTTGGAATCCTAAGTGACCTTTGAACTTCTATTAACTCTTTTTTCCTGTTATCTCTTAGATTGTGTAGGCACGGTGTGAAATCGAATCAGGTCAGGGGTTGTCACTCTGATCCCCAAACATTATGTTCTATCTCTCTCCCAATAACAAGCTATGGGGGGTAGTTCTTATGGAATGAGTATATGTGAAACTTATTGGCAACCAATGAGTATAGGAGACACAACTAAATGTCATATCCAATTGGTTGATTTTAGCAAGTTAAAGGGTTAGATTTTATTACCAATGATACCAATGACTTATGGAGTCAACTATATTCTTTAGATTGATTATATATGAGGTGACTGGATGAACAACGTCAGCTTTAGGGATGCTTGGCTATGCTAGATGATATGAAAGTCCTATGATTAAGGTGAGATGCACAATATTGGTTAATTTAATTATATGTGTAACTAAATATAGCCTTTAATCCTTATCTATTTTAAGCCTAGTCTCAAACATAGGTGGTAGAGAGAAGTCAAGGTGAAGAAATGAAAAGCTTGGTTAATGATACGTCTCCTTGAAATCTAATGTAACGATGCCTCTGGAACTGCAGAGATTGTGGATCTAGTGACTACAAGGTCACTATTTTAAACACTAAAGAGGGACTAGCATTCACGAGCTAAGAGATGAAGGGTGTTCCTATCCCTCTATCAACTAAGCTTATGGTTGGAGGTAAATTTATTAATGCACAACTAGGCCTAACATGCAATGCAAGATGCTTGAGTGCTTCTTCTTTAATATTGATTATGGCCTTAAGTACTTTCTTATGATTTATCTTGTTACAAATTGGTACTTAACAATGAATGAACATCAATCTTAAATACAATATAAAAGTGTTCAATATCACAAGTGCCCAAAATATGTAACCAATGAACCAAAATACCTGCTCAAGTACAACAGATAAAATTAGTGCTCTTCTCAATGATTTACCAATATGGAATTAGCATTCACAATAGATATACAATTTAAACATGAACAATAAATCTAATGACAATGAAAGATTAGAGCACTTATCCAATTAGAATAATTAGCAATGATTCTTTGTAGAAAATCTAAGATGCCAGTGACAATTACTCAAGAAAAAGACAATAAGATTATAAATGCTTTTTAGACAATTATAAGCCTTCCAAGCTATGTCAACAAGATAATGCCAATATTATTTTGATTTAGGAAATATTAAGGAATCAACAAGATATTGGACTTTAGACTTATGTGCTTGTATGAGTGAGCTTATTAAGTGCAAATTTGAAGCTTATGAAACTCACAAGAGACAACAATGTGTTAGTATTCTTATTAGAAATTAGATGCTTAGACAATTGTTAAACCAATGTAAATAATGTATTCTTGCACAATGCACAATGTCTATCAATAGAGAATCAACAATGAAATTCTTCATGTCACTTATTTTCCAATGGTATTCAATGAGCACTAAATTAAACTTTTAGGGAAGCAGTAGGTTAATATTATGCCAAAGTGCCAAAATAATTCCAAACTTTTCTTGATTTAGGTGAGTGCACTTATGATAGAATGAAAATATTGAGAAAAAGATCATGCCACTGTCATGTATTAGACCCTAGTATGCTTATGACAGTTAACAAATATTCATGGAATAAGCTAATTAAAAACTACCCAATTGATAAAATTGATTTACTAATGTGCTTGAGAATTTATGAATTAGATTAAAGCCACTTTTATGAGAATTATACCATTGTTATGCAATTGATTGTATGATTCTAATAAATAATGAGGACGATGAGGGTATAGAAATCAAACTAATATACATTTAGGGATTGATAGGGACTAGTGTGCATGTCCAAAAATTCTTCAATGAAGTGCCTACCTATAACCACAAAATTCGGTCCAAATATCTATAAATGGCTAATGTTAGAGACACATTATTCAATGATAACACTAACAAAGGTGGAAAGAGGTGAAGAAAGGAAAACATAAGGCAACACTTGGCCTTATGAGGCTAGCGTAGGGGCAAAGAAGGGCAAGAGAGGCCAACAGCTAGGGGAGGAGGCCTAATAGGGCTGAGGTGAAGAAAGCAAGGGCTCTAATCCCTATTGCAAGGGTTAGGACGGCTGCCAAGGAGGGTTGAGAGGGGAAGAAGGTTGGTAGAGGAGGAGGGAGAGGCATTAGGGCCTATGACAAGGTGAGAAAGGCAGATGAAGGGAAACAAAGGAGAGAAAAGGGGCAGTAGAGGAGAAAGGAGGGAGGACCATGGGATAAGGGGACTCCCACGTGCACAACAATGGTAAAAGAGGCAAGTTGAGGCCCTTAAAAGGCCTTCACCGAAGGGAAGCAATGTTAGAAGGCTAATGGTAAGGGAAATGTGGCTAAATTAGGCCTCTACATAGGTTAACAAGTGCTACAACTAGGGTTGGAGGCTTGATGCTGACCCTTGAAGGCCTTAAAAAATTTCCAAACCCTTGCAGATTTTGAATCCCACTTTAGATCTTCAAAATTGTCCAAATTCAGTGCGAAATATTGAGTGTTGGTCCTACAATTTTGTTGGATACTAGATCTTACTCTTAAGGGCCTAGATCTAGCTCAAAACCTAGAAAATTCTTCTTGAACCTCACCTACACAAATCAAATAAAATTTTCCCCAAAACCCCAACATATACAAAATTTAAAATGAAACCCTAAACCCCAATTGTTGCAAAATAAGGGTTAAAAAAAATTATTTTACAAAATAAATATTTACAATATATATACAAATATACAATGCTTGTGAAATAAAATATTTTTGAGAAACAATTTTTTAAATAATGACATGGAGAATTTTCAAAAGTTAGAGTATTGTCCATAGCCTCAGTGAAGTAAGAAAAAGGACAAATTTCCCAGTGCCCAAACAAGGTCGTCTCTTCTCCAAAGTCTGTGAACTTAGAGCCTAAGGGTCGATGTACCTACAACTATCTATATATTTCTTGAAACAAACTTGTTAGACATATGATGAATCAGATCAAGTAAGATAAACCAAAAGCTTTCTAGTAGAATGTTCTTATCATTGACAAATGAAATAATAAGCTTATATAAAATTAAGCACAATACCAGAGATAAATGGATAAATAAAACCACGAACTAAACACCAAAGTCTTTTTATTATGATTTCAACCATTCCCAACAGATCAATGGATCAATACCAATGTAATTTTTTAGAGAAATCCTCTAAGTCGGAAATAACGGTTAGTTGGCTTGATCCCCATCAAAATAATCTCGACCCTCGATAAAAATTTGATGATCTTTGAATCTCCTAAGTTGAAAACTTTTATTTTTGATGAATTTTCGAATTTCTCATAAAAACCATTTTTTATTAATCCAAAAATAAATATTTTGGATCAATTTCCTCAAAATTTTGACTTTCACTTAACTACCGAGGTTCAACGGCTATTTTTTTCTTAAAATATCCATTTTGGCCTTGGTGAGGGACCTCCAAAAATCAACTTCTTTTTGACTGACATATTTCTCCACTTGGAGAAATTAATTTCTCTATAACTACATTTTGACTTTAAATTAATTAATTTTGGCTTAGAATTAATTTTTTTGGCAGAAAAAAATAATAATAAATATATTATTTATATTTAAATTAAAAATTAAAATTTTAATTTAAATTAATTAATTAAATTATTAATTATTTATTTTATTTATTTATTTATTTGATTTTATTTTATTTTAATTATTTTTTTTTTCAGTCAAAAGAGCAGCATTATATTATCATCAATGAAATCAAGAGTACAAAAATAGACTGTACACCCCCTTGGCTTCGCTATAGCCAGAGGTGAGATTAACGAGTGTTAGAGATATCAAAAAATGCAACCATACAACCATTATTTCTGATAGGCTTACTAGCCTTACATAACAAAAAAACTGCAAAAATGACAAAGAACCTGAGATAATCATGTCATAGAGGGTGGTGAGGAGGAAATCCAGGAGGAATTGCTGGGAAGAAATCTCACTCATTCATATGAAATTTTATGTGCCCTACTCGGGCCTCCAAATCACCTAGGTGGTCATTGAGGTGTCTCTGGTTCCAGCAGATGCTCTCGAGCGGCTCCAAAGTCTCAGAATTCAATGTCATTAATATATGCCACTAGTTTGTTATTCTCTTCATAATGGTGCTCCCTCATGATATCCATTTTGGCTTGGATGCCTCTTAGTTGATCTACAAGGGTTTCCAGCAAGCTTGGAGCTTCCACTATGCTTGAAAAACATTTGTGAGCGTGGGCGACCATATCCGCCCATTCTCCACTAACCACATCCTCCAAAGTTGAGCTCGAGTTGCTAACTTTCCTCCCAACATGGCCTTGATGCCCACCTCCATCACGGGGAGGCCCACACTAGTGAGGCATGGCTGGCATCACCCAAAGACCACTTGCCAGAATGAATAGAGAAGACTTAGCCACCCAGCAGGAATCAGGCACCTTCACATGCCCAAGAAGACATGAACAATGCCACAATTTCCTCGCTATGGCTTCACAGTTCTGTCAAAGCCAGGTATCTCAATGAATCTGCACAATTGGAACTTCTCTGATGCCCTTGGATGACCTTATTCCTATAGCAATCTACAACCATAATAGGGGATGCCTAGTAGGAATGCTTAGGCCAAAAACAAACAACCCCACACCCAATGAATCACCCAATACCACAACATACACAACCAAGAAACAACCAATGGAAATATAGGTTGTCCAATGACCAGTTACACTCCCACCCTAATGGAATTTAATAGAGGGACATAATAGAAGCTAGAGCCACCAGAAACCCTGGTTGTCCTTCAAATAATTGCCTTCAAGATAAAAGTTTTCCTAGAAAAAAGGCCACCCCCTCCATAGGACAATGGCAAATGTGTTGGGATAGGATTCTTGGGGCCATTTTGGTCAAGTTTTGGTAAATTTTGTAATATATTTTTGTAATGAATGTAAAGTCTCTGCAAAATGTGAAAGTGGAGCACAAAGCTAGTACGAGTCAAAGGGGCTTTAGTCCCTTAGGTGGGTAAGTGATAGAGTGGTTTTGAGACCTGCCCATGGTCCGTGGACCATGGGGTTGTAAATAAAATGCTATATATAAATGATTCATAGCAAGTCTAAAAAGGTAACCTTTTGGGGAAGAATCATTGTAAGGGCAAGGTGCTAAGGTAGGAAAGGTATGTTTCCTGTACTTAAGTGAAAGGGGAAGGCTCATGCAGCTGAGTGCACAGAGACCTTGGTAAGTCTGTAGGTTGAGTGCACGAGCCCCTGCAGCTGAGTCCTTAGGGAAAAGAAGTCTGTACTGAATTGAATATACTTAATAAAGACAATTTTGAGCCAATTTTGATGCATCTGTGTCTTTTTTATTACTTCTTCAAGTTTATGTATTTTTCTCTATATTAGGATTTGCATGAATTAATACTTATTTGTTGCACGAAACAAGTAGATCTGTAATATTTATGCCTGTTAAGTATAATTAGGAACCTTCACAAAGATATGGAATTTATTTAAAGGGTTCTACAGTAGTTATATGTTTTGAATGGTTAAAGGTGCATGAAGGTAGATATGAACCATAAGGACTGCAGGAACCCATCACATAGGCTTTTGGATGTAGAAAACTAGTTTTGTCATCCACCATTGCTGCTTTGGGAGACACTGTAGCCTGCGCTATGTAGGTTCTTGCTGAAAGGGCCAACGGTTAGGGTTTTTTTAGTTGGCACAAATAATGTTGAACCTGGGTCAGGCCCCATCAAGCCAACAAATGGTTCCATTTTCAGGACCGAGATTTGTCTGAGGAATGTGTGATGTTGAATAAGTGGTTCCCTACTAAGAAAGAAATCTAAAAGTTGATCAATTGGAAGTTTCACACATTTGCATTTTAGGAGAACAGAAACCTGTGGTTATATAAGGAACATTGGCTAAATAGATACATGTACATATATGAGACAAAAGCCTTCTTCTGTTTCTTTCCTTGTGAATTACACTAGTTGTTTTCCAGGTTAGCAGATAACTAAGTCACGTGGAGACTTGACAGCCCTATTGTGTGGACCTTAGAACTGGTGAAACGCTTGGAATATCTAGAAAATAACATCACGTGAGATGTTGATCACTAGATTGATCATATCTTAGGAGGATTCATCACTTATCTCACGATCAATATGAGCATCAACTATAGCGAAGCAGAACGCAAATTCTTCAAGTGACCAAGAGGTAAGTACTTAAAATATTTGATAACCTGGATTAAGATGTTGTTATGTGAGAAATGAGTTATAGCATTACATTGACATTTAGGACTAAGCGAAGTGGAAAACACTTCAGAAGGAATGAAGAATCAAGCTCTGAATACAGTTCATTGTTAGGATCATTTGATAGCGACGACGAAGGGACTATTTTGAGAACACCACGAAGCGCTCTGCAAACAGTCATCTAGGGTATCCCGAGGATACTCCATCCATCTATTGAGTCATGGAAAAGGTACACATATGCTATTTATCCCATCATCCTTTTCCTTTATTTATATCCCTTCTATATCCTAATATGTTAAAATATCAAAGGATTATGGTAAGAATGAGGAAATTATCTGTAGTTACAACTTAGTTGATTGTTATCCTTCTTTATGCAGGAAAAGTACGAAAAAGGACAACTGTTGTTCCCTAGCCAAGGAACAATGAAAAAGCAGCAAGCTAAGGAAGGAGCGTGGCAGTTACAGATAAGGCCAAAATGAATGACAGGGATCAACACGAGAAGGCAAAGATGTCTGAAGTTAGAAAATTGCGCGAATCCCTTAGTACCTCTTGATCCCAAGGGATCACTTTTACCATTTATCTTTTTACCTCTTTCTCATTATAAAAGGAAACGATTGTAAGTAGAAAGGGGAGGACGATTGTTATTATTATTGTAATTTTTAACTACAAACTCTCGCTGTAGTGAAGAATGCAAATATGTTGTAATACTCTTTCATGATTAATACGTAAGAGGAGTTGTTGTTCCTTTTCATTTATCTGAAGTAACCAACAATGTACTCTGGTGGCTAAGGGCTTGACTTTTGGTGGAATTCACTGCTTCACCTGTGTCATATATATTTTCAATTTTTGCTAGTGTGACAGTTTGATAGTATTATTGCTTTCTATTATTTTATTTAGTTGTTGCTCCTTATTTCTTTGCATTGCTAGAATAGATCTGTTTTATATAATTTATATCATTGTTGTTTAATTAGTTTCCTTTCGATTTGGATTGAGTTTCCTAGATAAATATCCTGCTCAATGTAATCAACTGTAATGAGTATTAACTACTGCTATTATACTCTTAAATTGATGTCATTGTTGTTTTACAGAGTAATGTGTTTGATTTAAATTAAATAAGTTTCTAAGAGAAGAGTTATCACTACTACACTCTTCACTGACACTGTTGTTACTTGAATCACATATTGTTGTTATTTTAATTGTTGTAGGATTCGATTTCATTAAAGGATTGAGTTTTCTTTTGATTGCAATTCGAATTTACTTGTTGCATCTGTTTACTCTTGTATTTAAGATCTGTACCGCAACTTACAAACATTACTCTCTGAGTTAAACAATCACCACATACTGTGTAAACTCTTGAAACAAGAAGACTTGCCTGGATTGATAATTAATTTGAAGATAATTAGGAGTTTAAAAGGCGCCTTTTATCACTCAACATTTTGGTAATATTGCTGGGGAGAGTGTAGCCATTTCTAAGGAGTAATGTACATCGGATGGTTATTGTTGAATAAGAATTGGGTTTTGAAAATGGAATGTAAGAAACTACCTAACGAGCAAGTAAAGTGCTTGCTCCTCTGCCTGCTTTTTAGCACAATTACAGAAAACTGAAGTAAGTATTTTCTGCTTGCCTGTTGAGAAAGAACTGGGTATTAAAAATGAAAGGTAAGAACTTGCGTAGTGAGCATGTAAAATGCCTGCTCCCCTGCCCGCTTTCCAGTTGACTTGTTAAGAACTTTGGGTAGAGGTAAATATTGAATTTTGTGTATGACTAAGAAGAAAAAGCCTAAAAATAATCTAATTCCACTACCCAAACCTGACAAAGCTAAGGGACTGGTGACCCTTGGACAATCAACTTTCATAGACAACATCTTAAAGAAAGCCAAATCTCAGCCATCAGTAGGTCCTAGAAACTTTGCTTCCAGACAGCCTACTGGCTCCCTTTGGGACACAAGCACACCATATTTAGCCTTCGCTAAGGTCTTGAGTAGAGTTTTCAAGAAATTGAAAATTCTCGCCCAATTTCTTTACAAGAAGGGAATTCTTGTAATCTTTGTGAAGGAGGAGGAGAAACATGGAAAATAGAGGAGCCAAGATCCCCTCAGGTAATAATTCAACTGGGAACACTCAGCATCCCAAATCGAGGGAGTGTTGTTAAGTTCATTCAAGAAGAAGCAGGGGAAACAAAGGAGTCAAGATCCCCCCAGGTAGTAGTTTAACAAGGAATACTCATTATCCCAGACAAGGGGAGTGTTGTTGAGCTCATTTCCACCCCTTCTAATCATCCTAAGAATAACTCTTCAGAGATATCAAAAGGGTATTAGCACATATTTGATCAAATGGCCAACAACCCACAAACACCTCAGACCTCCACATTGCAGTATCCCATCATTGAGTGGTCAACACACCAATGAAAGCCATCCCTCTCCAAAATATTCCTACCTTTCATGGACTAACATTAAAGCATCCAGACGTATTCCTGTTTGAGTTTGATGTATTGTGTTGGGGTTATGATTATACCACCAACCCCCAAAAACTAAAATTGTTTCCCTCTACATTGAAAGGAGCAGCCTTGCGATGGTTTATGGGATTAGGAGCAGGCACAATAAACGATTAGGAACAAATGAAAACCACTTTCCTAAAAAAGTATTAGGACTATTGTAGACCTAGGGAATTGAAAGATGAAATATTCCAAATGGTAGCAATACCTAGTGAAATATTAGGAGAATATGTGGAATGATTCCAATATAACCTCCAACAGTCTCCCTATGCAACTATGCCTTTACCTGATAATGTGCTAAAAACTACACTGATTAAAGGGATGAAAGAACAATGGATACAAACATTAAATATTATGGGTAAAGGTGATATATATCAATAGGAATATGCCAACATTATCAAATTGTGTATCAGGTCCTCAAGAGGCAATACAAGATTGAAACCAGCAAAATGCGACATGACCATGGGGGACAACAAAATCTCTAGTGGAGGTATAACTTGTGCAGAAATTGGCAACTTGCTAGAGGATTTCAAATCAGATATTTTGGGAACTATGACAACGCAATTGGACATTATGCAAGCCAAACAAAAGCAGGAAGAAGCAGAACAAAACTTGGTGATATTCTGCACTAGATGTAGAAAGAAGCATAGTCACAAAGAGTGCCCACTGGATATGGTGCAAACTTGTGCCATATTTATGAAAGATCACGCTACAGAAAGTTGTCCATCACTCCCAAGGCTAAAACTAGTCTATAAGGAGGATGAAGAAGAAACAAAACCAGTCTACCTACTAAATTAGCATCGCCAATGGCAACCACGACAAAAAGGTACGCTGATTGATCCATCCTCTTTCTTTCAAACTTCGCACTATAATTCGCAATAATACTTGGGAGCCATGTGGTAGAATCAACCATATTTTCCCAATTGGTCACAACAGCGATTCCGTATGCCACCTTCGCCCAACCAATCAAATCAAAATAACAATTGGCCAAATTCGTCTTACTTCCCACCATTTTGGCAAAATAATGTATATCAATCCCAATGGCCACCCTCAACTTCACAGAACCAGAATTGGCAGTCAATCTGGAAAAGACCTACAAATTAGCCAGTAAGAACAATCCCCCTACCTCAACCCACACTACTAGCACCCTATACATTGCAATAGAACTATTAGATCAACCTACGACCACAGCTCCTAGCCCAACCCAGCCCGAACCCCAACAACAGACTGGTTCAATCTGTGAAAATTATTGAAGGACCAGAGCTAGAAACCAAGTTAAGGGAGTGCAATGAGCTTCAATTAATATCTGGGTAGGTAATAGAATCAGAGGGGAATAAAAATGTATAAATTGAAGATTCGTTACCTGTAGAACAAGCGCCATAAGAGGAGAACATGGTTAGACAGAAAACTCATGATCAAACAACCACCTCTTCTCCACCACTCCCAGAAAGATTAGTCGTACCTCGCCCAATTGAATATCTTGATTTTGATCTTCTGGGAGAATTGAAAATTTTGAGTATAAAAATACTGCTCCTCCGAGCTATTCAAGACATTCCAATTTATGCAAAAACTATTAAGGAATTGTGTATTAAAAATCCAAACAGGGAAATAAAAACAACCCCAACTATCCATGTAGTCGATACCTTGTCTGATTTACTATCAGGAAGAGAAACACCTATAAAATATGAGGACCCAGGAATTCCTATAGTCATGGTGCAAATAAATGGATGCTCCTTCCCCAATGCATTAGTCCATTTAGGAGCAGCAATCAATATTCTTACAACCACAACTTGTCAAAAGCTTGGCATTACATCCTTGGACCCAACCACGACCTTCTTGGAATTGGTTGACCAATCGATAGTCAAACTAGAAGGCACATTAGAGGATGTAATGGTGTCTTTAGACTCTTGGGAATACCCAGCAAATTTTCTGATCATCAATCCTAGAAACCAACTCGATGGACATCCCCTAATTTTAGGCAGACCTTGGCTAGCAACTGCGGATGCTTACATAAGTTTTCGAATAGGCAGCATCACTATAGCAAGAGGAAGCAATGTGAAGAATTCAGCCTTATATCCTCTAGCTCAGCCAAGTTTAACAATAATCAAAACTAGAAAAGAACCTGTATCTTATCTAGTTGAAAACATTAGATCACCACTAACCACAGAAGATTCTCTCAAATTTAAGGATCAAATAGAAGATGACATCATTAACACCTACATTAACCAACCAGATGTTGGATCCCATCTAAAATGTCACATGATCAAAGCAGCATTCGATAATGAAATAGAAGAAGATCCACTAAAAGATATTAACGATGAATCAATACCAACAACTTCTGTTTATAACAGCAAAACCATAGAAATTGAGCCAGGAAAAACTTTGAATATTAACAAAAACCTGACTGCTGACCAAGAGTAGAAGCTTGTTCAACTCCTGAGAAAATAAAAAGAGGCCTTTGCATTGGATTACCCGGACATGAAAGGGATTGATCCCCAATTATGCATGCACCACATTTATACAGAGAAGGATACTAGGCCCATTCGACAACCTCAACAGAGGTTAAATCCTCATCTTAAATATATTGTTAAAGATGAACTATAAAAATTGCCAGATGTAAACTTCATCTACCCAATATCTGACAGCAAATGGGTTTCTCCATTAGTAGTGGTGCCAAAAAAGAATGGAAAGTGGCGTATATGTGTTGACTATAGAGAGCTTAATAAAGAAACCCAAAAATACCATTTTTCCCTTCCGTTCATTGACCAGGTGTTGGACACATTGGCAGGAAAAAAATTCTTTTATTTCCTAGATGGCTTCAATGGATACAATCAAATTTAGATTGCCCCTGAAGATCAGGATAATACTACCTTTACCTGCCCATGGGGAACATTTTCTTACACGGTCTTACCTTTTGGGCTGTGCAATGTAGTTGCCGCATTCCAAAGGGCTAAACTTATCATTTTTTCAGATCTAATAAATGAATGGCTCGAGGTGTACATGGATGAATTTAGACCTTACGGAGATGACTTCGAGCCAGCATTACAAACATTAGAGAAAGTTCTGCAAAGATGCATTGCCACTAGACTTTGTTTAAACCATGAAAAATGCCACATGATGATGACCGAGGGCCTCATCTTAGGTCACTATATCTCAGCAGCTGGAATCCAGGTAGATCCAACAAAAATTCAGATAATTCTTTTAATACCTACCCCTTCCACACAAACTGAGGTACATAGTTTCTTGGGATTTTCTGGCTATTATAGAAGGTTTATAAAGATTTTTTCTCATATTGTTGCACCGTTATATGCATTAACAGGAAATATTGATTTCATTTGGACAGATAAATGTGACAACTCTTTTGAAGATTTAAAATGGCTTGTATCAACAGCCCTAGTATTAAGGGGCCCAAACTGGGATTTGCCATTCCAGATTTCATTTGACGCTTCAAACACAACCATTGGAGTAGTTCTCAGGTAGGAGGAAGATAAAAGGACATATGCAATATACTATATTAGCAAAAATTAATCTCATGCTAAATTAAATTATACTGTTACTGAAAAAGAATTTTTGGCTATAATCTATGTTATCAATAAATTCAGACATTATATAACAGGATACGCTATGGTTTTATACACTAATCACTCTTCTATTAAATATCTAGCTAATAAACCTATTACAAATGGAAGAGTGACAAGATGGTTGATTCTTTTGCAAGAATTTCATATAACAATTAAAGATTGACTAGGAAAGGAAAGTCCAGTAGCAGACTTCCTTTCACGAATTCCAAAGATAGATGACTCGACAATAGTAGAAGACCAGTTTTCGGATGAAAATTTATTTCGTGTAACCATGAAAACATCATGGTACGTGCATGTTCGAAATTACTTGGCTGTGGGAAAATTACCCAAGCACTTGACGCCTAATGAAAGAAAACAAATAGTACAGCGCAGTGTGTGATTCTCTTGGATCAGAGGCTATTTATTTCATACAGGGGTCAATATGCACATTAGAATATGTATTAGGGAAGATGAGATCTTCGACATCCTGAAATATTTCCATGATGGGATTTCTGGCGGACATTTTGCAGATCGCGGGACTGGTCACAAAGTTTTACATATGGGCTATCATTGGCCCACCATTTTTAAAGATGCCAAGAAGTTTGTCCAGGCATGTGACAGTTTCCAAAGAATGGGATACCCTGGGCAGTCTGATGAAATGCCCCTACACCCATAGATAGTCATTGAACCTTTTGAGCAATGGGTGTTAGACTTCATCGGTCCAATAGACCCATCATATAATCAAAATACATATATATTAGTTGCAATATAGTATGTGACTAAATGGGTGGAGGCAGAGGCACTACCAACGGCAACAGAGGACTCGGTAATCCACTTTATTTTCCAACTATTCATGTGATATGGCTCGCCTAGAGAGGTAATTATAGATGGAGGGCCACAATTCATAGGCCATAAGACCGCTACAACATTAAAGAATTATCAGATCATGCACATAATCATGACTCCCTACCACTCGTAAGAAAATGGCCAGGTAGAAAGCACCAATAAAATGATCGAGGCAATACTCACAAAGACAGTCGCATCACAAAAACGTGACTGGGCTACCTGATTGCGAGAAGCACTGTGGGCATACCATACGACATGGAGAAATACCATAGGATATTCACCATATCAACTAGTGTTTAGCAAAGAACCTGTCTTCCCAATTGAATTTGAAATCCAGACATTGAGGACAGCTCAGAAGGTAGGCTTGGACTTAAATGAGGCACAGATTAATAGGCTACATCAAATCAATGAATTGGATGAAATTTGGCTATCAGCCCTTCAACACACTGCACTGATCCAACAAAAAAGAGTGAAATGGCATGATGCTCTTATCAAAAAGAAGATCTTCCACGAAGGAGATTGGGCACTCCTGTATGATTCTACGTTCCAGGATTTCTCGGGAAAAATCCAAACCAGATGGTTATCACCTTATGAGTTACAAAAGGTGCATGATAATGGCACCATCACATTAGCCACCATTGATGGGTTTGGCTACTCTTTTAAAGCAAATGGACATTGAGTACGACTCTATTACAAACTGCTTACTAGGGAGTCCTTTTGCCAACAATTACAGGAAGATTCCACCATACAAGTTCTTGCTGAGGAGGGCAACCCATCCTAAACATTGACCTAGTAAATAATTCATTTGTTTTTGTAATTTGTACATAAATATTTCTTTCTATTTTTGATTGAATTTGCTTGTATAAATTGCATATAAACTCTTTTTTCTACTTTTCCTTTGTTGTTCCCTCTAAGGAACAACTGCCATTCCCTTTAAGGAATCGCCGCTGTCCCTTCTAAAGAACAACAATGGTCGTATGGATTTTCTTTTTGCTATTCCCTCTAAGGAACAGTTGTTGTTCCCTCCAAAGAACAGCTGCCATTCCCTTTAAGGAACAACAATTTTGTATATTTGATTTTCGTGTTGTTCCCTTTAAGAAACAGTTGTTGTTCCCTCTAAGAAACCACTGCTATTCACTCTAAGGAACAACAATCCCTTATATATTTGATTTTCTTGTTGTTCCCTTTAAGGAATAGTTGTTGTTTCCTCTAAGGAACAACTGTCGTTCCCTCTAAGGAACAACTGTCGTTCCCTCTAAGGAACAAAATTTTCATGTGTATTCAGTTTTTTATGTTCCTTTTAAGGAACAATTGTTGTTCCCTCTAAGGAATAGCTGCTGACATTCCCTCTAAGGAACAACTTCCGTTCCCTCTAAGGAACATCAGTTTCATGTGTATTTTCTTTTTGTTGTTCCCTTTAAGGAACAACTAGTGTTCCCTCTAAGCAACAACAGTTTCATGTGCATTTTCTTTTTGTTGTTCCCTTTAAGGAACAATTGTTGTTCCCTCTAAGGAACAACCATTGTTCTCCCTAAGGAACAATAATTTTGTGCGTATTTTCCTTTTGTTGTTCCCTTTAAGGAACAGTTTTTGTTTCCTCTAAGGAACAACTGTTGTTCCCTCTAAGGAACAATAGTTTCGTCTGTATTTGCTTTTTGCTATTCCCTTTAAGGAACAGTTGATGTTCCCTCTAAGGAAAAATTGTCATTGCCTCTAAGGAACAAGAGTTTTGTTTGGATTTGTTTTCATGCTGTTCCCTTTAAGGAACAACCACTATTCCCTCTAAGGAACAACAATTTCATTTGCATCTGTTTTTCCGTTGTTCCATCTAAGGAACAATTGTTGTTCCCTCTAAGGAATAGCAGTTTCATGTCCAATTACTTTTCTTTCTTTTCACTGTTCCTTATAAGGAATAGCTACTGTTCCCTCTAAGGAACAACTATTGTTCCCTATAAGGAATAGTAGTTTCGGTGTGTAGTTTTTTTCTGCTTGTTGTTCCTCCTAAGGAACAACTATTGTTCCTTATAAGGAACAACACTATCATGTATATATCCTTTTGTTGTTCCTGACACGGAACAATAGCATCCACGTATATTTTTCATTCATTGGTCCTTACAGGGAACACTTGCTGTTCCCTTTACGGAACAACACCTTTTTGTGTATTTTTCTTATTGTTCCCTACAAGGAACATCACTCTTTGTGTGAGGTTTTCTTTAGGAAATAACCACTTTGTGAATACTATTTCACTTTTTATGGGTACAAATATATATGAAAGGATACAAATTTGAGGATTACTGAAACAAGAAAGTATTGAATATTATCATCTTTAAACAAGATCGCTTTGTATTGATCGAGAACGAAAGGACATAACCATCTATATCACTTCACTATCTTCATTTCCATTATAACTCAAAGTGATTGATTACTTGTACCATGTTGGTTCCTCCCTAAACCGTATAACTCACTCTGTTCATTATCATCAAGTAAGGTGAAGGGCATACTTTCTTTTATTTGATATGTTTAGACTTCTTCCACCATTCCTACTCCTAAGGAGTGTTGAGCCACCCTCTATGCATAAATAAGAAGTGTTGTTCTAAAAAAAATACACACACACACACACACACACACACACATATATATATATGATTGTATGATTTTGTTACAGATGGAGGATAGGGGTTCTCATCACGAGCCAGCTTGCCCACCTTTTTCTCCTTCCTAGTGAATGGAAATGTGTTCATTTGGTCACCAAGCCAGCACATTGGTCTCCACTCTGATATCATAATGCACTTTCCTTATTATACATAAAGGACCATGGTTCCAAAGGTTTAGAAGGAAACTCTGTCAGAGTTATAGATGCTTGCAAGAAATAGAAGCTCTGCTGATGGTATTGAAGTTATATTACCAACATCAATAGTTTTATAAAACCCTTTCCTTGCTTGTTATCTTTACTATAGAGTGATTATGTTCCTAATTTATGTTGAACCTTTATGTATTGATATCTTCTAAAAAATCAATCATAATAAGCTTTAGGTGGAATGATGATGGTAAAGTATCATTTTGTGTCAGATGTCCTTTTTCCCTTTTCAAAATCAACTCATAGTGTCTCCTCACTAATTGATAATTATCGTTGATGCCTTGATTTCAACACTCTAATATCTATTATGATCCTTTCATAAATAGGCGTACCTTACCACTTCCATTGTCCCTATACATCGCCACTAGCATACTTTTCCTTCATTCATTAGGTTGAAGGTGACCTATCATTTGAAAGGGGGGCGAGCGTGACTCCCAAAGCACTTATGCATTCGTGTCAGTGCTTTATTTGGTTATGCCAGACTATATGACATTCCATAATAGCAAGTCTTTAACAATATTTATGTTGAAAAAGTATCACGCGATATTAAAAACTTGTTGTTCCATTGCTGGCTTTGTGTATTGCTGTGTTACCTATATTAAGCTAACAATGTGCAGAATTCAAGCAAAATGGGAGGAAGAATAGTGCACAAGGAGCCATTGATATTAACTATTTCCGATGCCGCCAGAGAAATTCTAGTCTGAGCTAGGTGGGTTGCATACTTCACACAATTTCAGCAACCCAACAAAACTATCGCTGTTGAATTCCTACAGAATTTACAAAATGGCCAATCTATGGTGAGGGGCAGACAAATCACAGTATCGAATGTTGTGATTGCAGAGGTTTTTGGATTACTAGTCGAAGGACTCTTGTGGACGAATAAACGATTGAAGCTGCAGGATTCCATTGAAGCCTTCAAAGATGAAGGGCAAGAGTTGGTCATCAAAGGAAAAGGAGTTCAACCATCATCCCTTGGAGAACCGTGGGGAGAACTAGCCAGAGTCATTCAGAGCTTCAGTACATGTGACGAAAGAAAAGACGTGGTAAGGCCACAACAACTTAAACTGTTAGTAGTGTTGAAACAAAAATGTTTAGTAAATCTACCTACATATTTGAATTTCTTACTGCATGATTCTGCTGAAAGAATAAGAAAATCATGACACATAGAAACAGTTGTAAGTCACATTATTTAATTAGGCTGATAGTAAGCTACAACCTCGCCCAACAACAAACAAGTTTGGAAGAATTAGTGTTTACCATAGAAGGGGGGTTAGCTTTACTTGCTCCTAACCCTATTCCAAAAAGGAAGAGGACTACCAGCACAACAAACATTCTAGAAAAATGCAGACACTCTACCAGATTAAGGATAAGCTTGGGAAGAACTAAAAATCCCCAGGATAGCAGCAGCCAGCCCATAGAACTATCTAGTCCAGAAAATGAGCAATATTTACAGTTGGAAGGACGGGATGACCGAGAGTCAGAACTTGAGGAGGAAACAAAGCAATCTAGTGAAGAGGAAAGAAATGAAACAGAACTCCCCTTAACACCCAACAAAAGCCCCCCGCGAGAATTATTACATGATATTGAATTGGCCCAAATTTTGGCCAATATGAATGAATTTATACAGCCCGAAAGCTCACTCAAATTTAATGTTGAAGCAACCCAATCGGAAGAAAAATCTTCCCATAACAGGAGCATACTAGAAAATGTAATCGGTGAAGAAGAAATAGGGGAAGAATTCACTCAATAAGAGGCAAACCAACCTACAAATATACCCCAAGAAGAATCTAGCTAGGTAGACCTAAATATAGAAAATATAGACCAAACATAGGACATGGAGATAGACCAAGAAGATAACAATCAATCTAGGGATGCAGTTCTTTTAGAGCAAAGTCAATATGAGCAATCAGGCTCGTCAGGAGCAGAAACAACCAGAAAAATACTTGCCCCCCCCAAAAAGAACAAAGCCACAATTAAAAAGCTCAGAAAGGAACAATAGAGGTTATGGAAAATAGTGAAGAAGCTCAAACAAAAAATAAGGAAATTATCAACAGGAAAAACTCCAGACAAAACTCCAAAAACAATAAATGCAACCATCCAAATTGAATTACAAGAAATAGAAGCTGCAGGGACTCAAACTGAGCCTGTACCCACTGAATTTGTTAGGGAACAACAAGCAACTTTTGCAGAAATAGCTACCCAAACAGAGGCTATACTTTCTTATGACTTAGCCATTCAGACAGAGATGGCACCCTCCTACAGCACATCTACCCAAACAGAGGTTTGGGCCTCCTACAGCAAAGAAACACAGACAATCAACATCCATTCTCATAGCAGGAGTACACAAACAAATACTCAAGCCAAAGACATTAGGACAAGTAGTGACCCCAGTATAGTGAATCTTCAAGAACATTTAGCCCAGGCTCGGCTTACCATAGAATAGATTGAGTTGGAGACTATCCCCCACCAAAAATATTAGGAATTATAGAAGCAACTTCAGGATATGAACATCTCAGAAAGTGAGGCATTTGATAAATACGAAAAGGCCAAAGAGAGGACTGAGAAAATGAAGCTCAGACTAGAAAAGGTCAAGGATCAAATGGATACTATTCGCTCACTATACATTGACGTATTAGCATGTAGATCTCCCACCAATAATTATGCCCTATTTTTGCTGGAAAGATACTTACAATTGAAGATCAAAGTTGTCAAAGCTGGAAAACCAATAGAGTTGAAAACAATTGAGGATTTCATAAACTGTTGTAAACATCATGGGATAAAATTCCAGAGATTGTTGTGTGAGTTTTACTTACACAATTTTGTACTAGAGGAAGAAATTGAAAAGAACCCTAGTCCTTTTGTGGGGGATCTAAAATTCCAGGCTTTCATTTCATTCAATTTTAATCAATTGGAATGGTTCAAGGCTCATAACACTTTCTAGAGGCAGGAAAATAGATGGGAGCTTTGGATGAGAGGTGAACCAAAACACCCATTACAAATGCTAGCCAATCACAAAAGTTTGATGAAAAGGGAAGGTGTAATCAAAAACTTGGGGCCCACTCACAAAGATATTGTCCAGAGGGTAGTAGAATACTTCCTCTCTATTCAAGAAAGCTCCTTGGCCACAGCCAAATTTAGGTGGAAAATTTCTAATAGTAATGTACAAAACAGGGAGCCATTCAATTATAAAAATTTTAAGCTTGCTGCAGAATGTTTTATTACTTACAGCAACCTCATCATAAGGGAAGGTCCTTATTGGCTAGGTTGTCGGTTCCGTAGCCCTACTGTTTGGTACCCTACCAAAGGTTATAAAGCTAGATATGAATTACCTGAAGGGCAGATAGGGCCCATCCTTGAGATCTTGGTCAAAAGCCATGGCTTTAGACCGCTTTACGACATTCCTTCTAAAACTTATTCTCTAACGGCTCCGCGTACAAATTATTTGCTTTTCATGAGTGTTGAGCCTCAAACCTATGCTTCTTTATACATCCTCTCAGCCTCGTTTTCCTATTCATTTCCTTCTTTTGCCACTCATTCCCTCCATCAAATTGCTCAAATCATTGTATTTTAGGACTTTTTACGTGATTTGCTAATTATGCTAATGACTGTGTTTGGTTTAGAATTTTGGTTCAAAGTGCTGCGTTTCCGTAGCTCACACAGGGTTTCCGCAGCTGATCCCGATTTCCGCAGCCAACCCCGGATTCCGCAGCTGTTTTATTAAATGATATGTTCCAGGTGTCCTCTGGGAAGAAGAGCCACATGGGCAAGTTCGTGGAACCAAGGACATGGTGTGTGTCCTTCCAGCTCACCCAAACCAGTCAACCAAACCCGTGGTCAACGAGGAGGCAACTACGGTCAACAGAAGTCATTGGTGGTGGCATGGCTCTGCGTGTTTTGTTTTAGAGCACGTGAAGAACAGGTGGCATCTTCCTCAGCCACGAAGACAGTGGGAAACATGAATCCAACAACGGATTGAATGCCCACAACGACCGTTGCCTAAATCCGAGGACGCAGCAAGACTACGTGTTTTTACACAGCTGTTTGAATAGCTTAGTTTTCGTTAAGTTAGTTTGGTTTCCTTTGTTATAAATAAAGCATCTTTGAACGCTGGATAGTTAGCTGCTGATATGTAATTTTGAACTCCCCACTGTACTTTCTATTTTATGCATAATATATGAGAAGACTGTTTTCCATTTGAGCGTGTGACTAATCATTGAGCCAGCTAGAGTAGGCAGAGGGCCCCTATTTACTAAAGCCCTGTATAGTATTCTTTAATTTCCTGCATTTCTTTTTCTCATGTTATGTATAATAGTTCTACAGAATGCCTTTGATTGTTGTGTTTTGATCATGTATAATAGCTGTATATAAACTTTGAATTCTACTTATTTATATTTCTGCACTTTTGCATGACTGATCAGTGTGTTATGCAGTTTTCTTAGGTGTGCCCGGGACAGTTTCTTTCTTTTCTTTTTCACAACTAGTGACACTTGTGATCATCTTGTCTATGTTGCTGACCTTCCTTGTTTTGCAGCCTTTATTTCCTTACTATCATTTCTTTAATTTGCATTGTTGCTTTCTGCTTTTAGACATCAAGTTGTTTATCTATTGATGGTTTCTTCTTCATAATTTAATATCTTCATTGAGGACCAAAATATCAATTAGCACAGCTTGGTTTAGTTGTTCGAGAACTCACAATTGCTTGGCTTATTTTTAACTATTTCTCATATGATATATTTAGTTAAAAGACAAGAGGTTAAGAAGAAGTTAGAGTATTTGTGACTAGTCTTTCTTTTATGTAGACTTACTTCAGTTTCACATTGCTTAGTTTTTATTTTTAGCTAGATTTGACATAGATTTCATCTTCATTTTCTTACAGTAGCAGAGCTACTGGACCAATGTCATTAGTCTTTTATTTGATGCCTTTATTTTCCTTTAAGAGTTGATTTCATTTCAGTTGTTGTTCAAACTTTCTTGTAAAATACTTTTAAGTTATAAGAAATCATTTAAAGCTCATCACAACCTCACACACTTCACTTGCTTTATTTCATTTCCATCACATCACAGTAGGATCGATATACTTGAAAACAAACTTAAAAAGTTAAAAACGACAAAAGCTTCAGAAACAGTTTCCTAAGTACATACAGTACACCTCACCTCATCAGCTTACGAGCCCCGGGTTGACATTTAAAAAGTTGCAATTTAGACATCACTAAATTGACCAAACATTTTTGGCATCGTTGCTGGGGAAGTGAAATTAGGTAGCCAATTTCTAAAAAAATATATATAAAAACAAGAAAATTTCAAGCAAGGAAAATTGATAACCTCTCAAAGTATGCTCTCTTCTTGCACCTAGTGTGATCTGGAGGATCAGAAAAGAGAGAGTTATTGGTTTAATAGTTTCTTGAGTATGCTATCTTCTTGCACCTAGAGTGACCTGGAAGATCAGAAAGAGAATTATTACCCTGACTTGAAGAAAAATAAAAAAATGACATGCATAGAGCAAGAGATTCTAGGGGAAGGTTTTTAGCTAGAGCCAAGAGTTCGATTTTTACAACTCCATCTACTTCAAAGAATAGGCAAGAGACACCTCCATCATCTCCAACTCACACTCCTAGCCCTAGGATTCC
>APFE031045087.1:0-11277 GCA_000404065.3 Pinus taeda
CTTCTTGATATTTGTTGGTAACTAGTGCTTCTTTAATGTTTCCATTACCCGCATCAAATATGAAATATGCTCCTCCTAGGTAGCATTATATACTAGTATATCATCCAGATAGACAATAACAAATGAATCTATAAAAGGGTGCAATATATCATTCATTAATCTCATATGTAGTTGGTGCATTACATAGGCCGAATGGCATAACTAACCACTCATACAAACCTTCCTTGGTTTTGAAGGCAGTCTTCCATGTATCTTCTTCTTTGACTAGAACCTGGTGATATCCAAACTTCTAGCAGACCGTCTATCATGGGCAGGGGGTATCTATTCTTGAGTGTGATTTTATTCAACGCCCTGTAATATATATGCATCCACCATGTCCCATCCTTATTTGGCACAATGATGACGAGTGACCCACATGGTGATGTACTCGGTCAAATGACACCCTGTTCCAACAATTGCTCCAACTGTTTATTCACCTCACTTTCTTCTACAACAGACTGCCTGTACCACCCAATATTTGGCAATGGCGAGTCTGGCAATAGCTGGATCTCGTGCTCCACTTCTCTCTTAGGTGGTAACTCTTTAGGTTCTCGTAACACATACTTGCATGCCTATAACAACTCCTCCAATTATTGTTTTTGTTTCTTAGTACACCCCTCCAGGGATGCCTTTCCTCTTATTGACTCCTATTCAGACTAACTTTCTCTTAAAAACAATAAAACATACTTCTTGCTGGAACTGATCAATTTCTTGGCTTGGTTGGCACTTACCAGTAAATTTTTTTACTTTCCTTTGTACGTGTTGATGATGAACGATTTTCCATCCTTGTTGAGTCGATATTGGTTAGCTCTCCTCATGAATATTGCATCACATGTGTACATGTATGGACTCCCAAAAGTGACTCCACATACATCAAGGGGAACCATATCCATATCTACTTCATCAATAAAATCAACACTGATAACAAATCTAATTTTGCTCTGTTTTGTTATCTTCAGCTCTGTGTCCTTATTTACCCATCCCAATGAATATGGATTTGGATGATCACCAACTTCTAGCCCCAACTTCTTGACCAGCTCCGTTGCAATGAGATTCACCTACGATCCTAAGTCAAACAAAGCATCAATCTTTGTTTTCTTAACCTGTATCTTTATAAGGGAGAGTTTGGTCATTTCTTTCTCTTCCTGTTGCTGGAGACTACTCAGATTCACCTCCTTCTGCACTGATGTACAGACAATCTTCTCATCCACGTCTAAGTTGCTTTCAACTTGGTTGCTCTAATTATTGGCCATGAGATTATTCTTCGTATTATGTTTCTTCTTGTTCTTCGAGCTTAGCTTTGGATGCAACTTCCAACGCTTCTCCTCTATATGGCCATCAAAGTTGCAGTGGTTACTAGAAGCTTTGCACTGGTGTGTTATGGTTGTTATCTTTTTATATTTGCTCATTTTTGTTTCTTATTCCCCACCATAAAGCTTCATGTTGCTCCTTCTGCTTCTATCCGCTTGATTGCTCTCTTTTCAGGCCTATGTTCTTCAAGTATTGTGCATGTACACAAGCCTCATCCACCAATTTGAGCTTAAACAACATCACTTGCTCACGCAGATGGCGGTGTAGACCCCCCAAATACTTGAGGAGTATGTTTGGGTTCTTTGGAGAGATACCAAACATTATAGCCATCTTTCTGAATTTTGTGGTGTACTCCTACACGCTTTGGCCTGAATTTTTCCTGAAGTAATACCATTGAATCCACTCGTCCTCCACATACCCAATGGGGTAAAACTGTGACTTAATGAGTGCCTTGAAATCCTCCCACTTAGTCAATAGAGGTTTTCCCTCCAAACTCAGGGTTTCCGTGTGGTTTTACCACCAAGTTAGTCCATGGCCCTCTAATTTCACCCATGCAAATGAGATCTTTTGCCCTTCCTCGATCTGATGGATGCTGAAATAAACTTCCAATTGCTGCAACTAGTGGTTCAACTTTAGAGTGTTGATCTCATTGTGGTATGAATTGATATCTACCTTTTCTTCCATTTTGAACAAGGATTGATTCACGGGACTCGAACTAGGTTGACCTTTTCAAGTTTCTTTCTTCGGATGGTTCTTCATTTCTCCTCTATCTTTTGATCCCTATTTTGATTCTTCCTCTGCATTCAGACCCCCATCTTGTCCAAATTTCCCCAGATTATTGCTTAGGGCAACCATGAGGAGGTTTATATTGCGGTTTATATCCACAACTTGTTGTTCGAGCCGTGAAAACCTCATCTTTGTAGGATCATGAGGTTCATTTACAGATTCATCGCCCATGATTAGGGTTTTACGATTTTCGGCCCTGCCAATCTAGATCCTTGAAATCTCAACAAAATACCTAAAGAAACTCGCTCTGATACCAAATGATTTGTAAATTTTCGTGGATATTCCACTGGACAGTTCATCATAAAAGATCTAATAATATTATTTTAAAACTCTGAAAATTATACATTATTAGAGTTTGTTAAACTTTAAGATATGTGGATTTAACCTTAATTAGTGCATACATGAAAATGGAAATTATACAGAAAAGTAGAGAATAACAAAATAAGCACACACACACACACAAGACACTTGATATGCTCTCTTGGAAACCCTTTCGGGAGAAAACCCAACTAGAAGGTGAGGTCGCTTCACTCTCTTTCTCTGTCTGGAAATATGGCTATAGGTACAAAGAAGTAATGTATGTGGCTCGTGGGCTGCTACACTGCACAAATATTCTTTGTGTTCTCTACCTCCTATCTCTCATGGCTATCTTTTCTCATCTATGGATCAAAATGCTCTCGAAAGAATGGAATGCCTCTTCCTCCTAGTGGCTTGGTTATAACACAACCCGATAGCCTACTAGTGGTTAATTTTGACTACATCAACTCTTAACTAGAGTTACAATATAGACTCTTCCAGAGCCTTTTACATCACAAACACGTTGGTATCTCCTTTTCCATAAATAATGGGGGTTGATGCGGCATCCTCCCAAACTATAGGTGTGAAAAGAGGAAGGTTAACTTCTGAGTGGCATAACTTTTGCATACGGACTCCAATTGACACACTTCTCGTGTCGTTGGAAAGATATTTGTGTGTAGAATAACATGAAAATGTGTGTGTTAAAGAAGCAAAGTTTTACCCACAAAAAACATCGTTTGATGTCTCAAAACTCTCTCGAAATGTTTCAGACCCTGTTTTGCCAAACGGTCCCGTGAGTTGATTTCTCCACTTTTTCCACTCCAAATGCATAGAAATGGATGACAAAAAATATAATGATCTAATTTGGATCACCCCTTGAGAAGATAATTTCTATTTTTTCATCTAGGAAAACTATAGCCCCTCTTACTCCTTCTGCCATTGAAATACTTTTAAAATTTGAAAAGAATATTGTTGATGGATTTTCAAGATTCAATTTTGTAATTTAATAGGAAAAAGAACGCAAATTTGGAACAAAATTTTTCATATACTCTTTTTGTCTGTATTTGAACTTGATATATCATTGATGAGTTGGCCCTGTGTTTTTTGAAGGGTACATTTGTTGGTTGTTAAGCCCAATTATCTTCCCAATTTAGAAGTCTTGTTTTTAGCTGCATTTGGATCCTAGTTCCTAACAAAGGGCTGTGGGGGAAATTGCCCCCTCACTATTGTGTCCCTGGGGTTTAGGAGGGAAAAAACAATACTTTGTAGTGCCCCCCTAGCGAGGGTTTGGGGATACTTTGGAGCCCCCCCTTGGCAGGGATTTAAAGGCAACACCTCCAAAGATAATTTTTTTGAAAAGTTGCCTCATAAAATATTGTACTTTCATTGTCACCAATCTCATGGTAGAAGTTATGTTAGCGAAACTTTTCCATGGAGTGAAAACCTCTTTTTATGAGGCATTATATTGCAACTATGTACTATTGAGAAAGCATTGTAATTGATCGAGAGGAAATTGTGAGAGAGTGAAGACAAGGATTGACTGTTTCTCCATGGACATAACCCAAATCGGGTGAACCAATTATATTTGTGTCTTCTTAATATTGTGTCACTATTTTTTTCCTCGGGAAAAAATCGCATGTTTCCAAAAAATAAAATATACATAGTGATGATTGTAAAGTTTTGATCCTTCTAGAAACATCTCCCAAAAATGGACCATAAAAACATAGTAACAATAGAATATATAAATTTCTCCATAAAATTATAGAAATGATGTAGCAAACCATAAAATAGAACTAGATAACTACAACTTCTAGTGCTTGATTATCCTTAAATTCATACATTTCTAGAGAGCCCACTTGATCCAATAATGCTTCTTTAGAGAGGTGATATGTCATCATATTAAGTTCACTATATATGTGCCTGCAATTGACCACTCCAAACTTCTTATTTTAGATTTGAACTCCTAAAGTATATGTTCGCCACCATTCCAACGTGATCATACACCCAATCCACAACCAATTTGGAATCTCCCAAGATCTATAATTTTTTAACACTATAAAAAAATGTAATGCAAGTAAGCGCGTGGAGATCTGACAATTCGACCTTGCTATTTGAACCTTGACAATGAATGTACTTAATGTACATAAAGTGGTGATTTGTAAGATATAAAACAACTCTGGCTTTATAGATTGGTGGAAAATCTTGACTAATGCCACCGAAATATTCCCAAGGAATCGTCTCCTCCATTAGTGGAAAAATACAAATCCTTAATTTTTCCTCTTTGGTTCAAATCTAAAAGGATTGTAGGTGGATTCAATGGTTCCCATCACTGCCTTAGTCGGGATCAATTTATCTTAGAAGATTTCTTAATTGTGGGCCCACCATATTGAATGAACAAAAAAAGTGGGGAAGACTTGAATATCGTTGACAAATTTATCCTTTACCTATTCGAGAACACGGTTTGATAGAACAATCCTTTACCTATTCAAAGGTTTTGCCACTATAGCGGGGGTTTGGGGACAATGCCCCTGAAGCGAAAAATGAGAGAAAATTTATCATGTAAAATATTGAAATATCTCTTTCAATCTAGGTTGTTCATTAGGCAGAAGATCTGATAGTATAAGTTATGTTAATTTAGGGATTTTTGCCCTAGAAGGCAACCCTCGCTTTATATGAGGGAATTGTATTGCAGTTGTATATTATTTTGTGTGTGAGAAGAGAGGAGATTGTGTGAGAGCTAAGAGGAAGTTACAATGAATTTGTTGTAGGTTGTATCCCTTCATTTTTCTAGATAATATAAAAGGAAGGACTGACTGTTTCTCTATGGACATAGCCTAAATTAGGTGAACCATGTATATCTGTGTCTCTCTTATTCATGTTTTTTTTGTGTTTGTTTTATGAAATATTTTATGTGCTCCATTGCTCTATTATTTAATTTCTAACTCCACCTAGCCTCTTTTATGGCTAATTGACCATGTAAGAAGTTTGTTTGAAAGAGCCAACCATAAGGTAATTTACATTTGAGGCGAATGGAGTGATTCCATAAGAAACTTCACCACCATCACACTTCCTTACTTAAAGAGGCTTCCATCTAAGCCATATAACCCAATTTTGTAGAGAAAATGCTAGAAGTAGTATTCTTTGACCATATCAACCAATCCTCATCCTCGTCTAAGCATCTAATCATGGAATATACCAACAAAACAAGATAGCCTTGTTATTCAATAACATTTTCCCCATAAAGGCCTAAAGCTCTAGCTGATTTCCAACAACAAAAAAAACGACACTTGGATTGAATAGGCACAAACATACACTAATGAGAACACACCTGTTGAGTGGAGAGAGGCGATAGTTGTATAAAAAAAACTCTAATTGTCCCCAACACTAGCCCACGTGTTTAACCAAGTCTAATGCTCTTCCTATCACCTACTCTCCAAGCAATACAACTACCTAAAATAGGAAAAGCATTGGATAAATCCTTCCACACAATAGAAGAATTTGGAATAACCTTCCTTGGAATTTAGATCCTTTCCAATATTAGAATTCCCTAAAAAATACTTGCCTTTCATTACTCCCCCCCAAAAGGATTGTGTCACTCTATGTTTTTATTTCTACTTTCATTTCGATTTTGTTGCTCCATGTTCTTATTCCTAACATTTATTGTTCAAAAGGTGCACTTGTGTGTTGAGAAGGTCTCCCCAGCATGAAGAAGGTTGGGCCTTAAAAATTCATAAAGTCACTCTGATGTTCATCACAAGGTTTCCTAGCATTTAGGATTTGAACCTCACCATTCAGAAGGTTGATAAAATATGCACCATATATTACATCAAAAATCAATTTGGATGTACATTCCAAAGAATAACAGGAAATTTGCCTACCTATACAAGTGAAGAGAGATAGGTTAACGACAATGGTTACTCCCACACCATGTTATAAACATGAGGAGGAACTCATAGGTTAACTTTACATTAGGTATCAAAAAATAAAATTATATTTCTAAACGAACCTTACTCAAATTAAGGTTTGCATTCAAACAAATATTTCTCATGCTTCTATATTAGCATGTAAGGTAACATGTGATTTGTTTAAAATAGGCGTCATGATAGGATCATGGAGCAAAGATAACTTAGGAAAGGACACATAAAATCAAGCCAAGAAATCATCACTATAGTTGAAAATTGTTAACATGATGATAATCTCATGCATTCTAGACTATTGATCTCAATATAACTAGACACTCGTTTTCCTCCTATTCCAATAGTCGTTGGGAGATTCTCTTTATATATCACCATTACATTATTCTTGCCATCTGTCTCATTTTGGTTCAACATCGAGCCTTTTATTTTAACATTGTGATATCTCCATTAGAAAGCCTCTCTATTGTTGACTTGTAGCAAATTTGATGATGCACAACTATATCACAAATTACTACACATCCTACCATTATACATCCATTCGTGAGACCTATTCATACAATCCTTCATTAGTTATTTGTGAACACTCCAAAACACTTCTCTTATGTTTAAATAATGTACAAACTTGATTCATTTTGGCATTTCCTTTCCCTTGCTTTGGGGGTATGTTTTTTCTCTTTTCCTTGTGTATTGAACCCTGTCATACCTTATAATTTTGTTGTTTATTTGTTCTAGTGTTCCACCTTCTACACAAGACTTTCCCATCCTAAATTGGTTTCCTTGGCGAGTAATAGGCTACCTCACCTCTATTTCCCCTTTCCTTTGTTTTCCCATGTTGTAACTTCCAAACGAACGTGAAATAATAAGAGACAATGGACAATAATAGATAGAAGCATAGATATGGAAAAATACCATTGAATATTTTATGTCTTTATTATTATTTAATACACTTTTTCTACTCATACACTTTATTCATGTGTATATGTCACCTTCTAAGTTTTACCATCAACAAAAATGCCAAATATGTAATGCCATTGAATACCCACACAAAATATGAAAATAAGAAATGCATATATTGAATCCAAGCCCAAAAACTTAGGTGTTCGTAACATTCTTCTCATGTTATATTCATACTTTTATAATCAAAATAGAAGAGGTAGGAAAACATTCAATTGTTTCTGTCTCGAATATTTTAAATGAAAATATTTGCATATATTGACTATAATGAGAAATCATACATAGACTACTTAGGAGGTATGGGTGAATTTTGCATGCATTGTGGATGGAACTACATTTTTTAAATCTTTTAGTTGGAAGTTGATGAGCCTTTACCATTGTAAATTATTAAGATAATGACTTTGCATGGACTTTGGATTATGGATCTCATATGAACCAATGGCTTTCAACCTCTAATTTAATTGTACTAAAATGCCTTGATACATAACATCGACATTCCATTTCCTTATATTCCAATAGTCATTGGTCGATTAGAAACACTAGTTGAGGTTGATTTAATAATGAATGGGTACTTTTAGATCTCCTCATTCACATCTTCCAACCACATATCCATTCACATTTACCTCTACTAGAAGACGTTTTGAATATTCATTTTTTATTCGTAAACAAAATCTTTCGGTCTTTGAATAACATATCTACCCTAATTCTCTTCGGCATTCCTTCCCCCACTTCAAAAGTATATTAATTAATTGTTATAATGAAAAATAAATTTTATAGATGAAATTTCTGATGTTCCATAACTCATAATAGTCACTGTGTATTACATAGTAGGCATGGTTGGGATTATTGAAAGGAAACATTACACCCAAAATAATAATACTTATATACCATGACATACTAATATTCTAAATGTAACTTACTTGTTAATTTGTAGTAACTGTTGATGAGCCCAAAAATTGGTAACTTGTTGGGCTCATTTGGCCTAATTATCCTTGTTCAGTCCTTGTTCAAATCCTTCATTTTCCATAGCTTATGCATTATTTTCAGTATGGTTATGTCATTTGTACGAATAAGGGTAGTCATTCTTCCTAGGTGGCTAACACGTGCTTATTTCAGGTTTTTTGACACATGTTGGAGTAAAACCGAGTAATCATGGGCTAAAAGACAGCCAAGCCTGAGGTGAGGATTCGTAGGGGGGTTGTCTATGGCATTAAATAACCCTTCCTCGGGACCTTCACCCCCAACTCCGAGCTCCAAAGACCACCAAAACCGAATCTAGAAGGCAGCCAAGCAAATTTTAGAAGGGACTGTCTAACTCACAATTTGGACAGCCGAGTTCCACAGATTGAGGAGGCCAGCTAGGTCCCTCGTGATGTATAAATGTTGAGGCCTCAGCCTTCGTAAGGGACTTTTGAAACCATTGCATATTTTGCACCTCAGTGCTGCTAGTTTTACTTTGTTCTTTTGTAGCCATTTTTGGCATCACTCTTATGATTATTTTTTTGATAATGAGAAGCAGTTCGATTTTATATCAAATCTGAGTTTTGCATAGGAGCCATAGCTCTCAGGGTTGGGCCCAACCTGAGAGCCTAGGGCTTCCTTTCTGTACTGTTACTTTTCCTTTATGCATCGTTGTTTCCCTTTATGCATTTGAACGTATTTCTGTTAGGCAGATTTCGTTATGTTGCTTGGATAGATCATTGGTTATGAATAGCATTGCTTTAGGTGTTTTGGTAGAATAATAACAGAAAAAGCTTCAAATAAAAGGGACAAACACACTCTCGCTTTCACCTCATCCTTATTGGATCAGGGGCTGGAATTGAAGAAACAGTGTTGCCCCAACAGAAACACTAGTTTGCTTGACCATGCAATCCTTAGTGTACTGTTTTCCTTTACAGAAGTTAGTTATGGGTTTAGAGCTATGAAATGTTTCTCTGCATAGTTGATGTACATGGTTTTCTTTCCAATAAAGCTATTGTTCATTCATGCTTTTGATAGGTAGACTAGATTAGCTAGGACTTTGATCATTTACAAGACTTTGTTGATTCAGTTAAAGTACACCATGCAGGGCATCTCCACCACTCTTTCATCCACCTAAAATGTCATCTGAGCCACCTGTTCCATCTCCTAACTGGGTTCCTCGTCTCCCATCTGTCCTTTTCTTCCACGTAACCCTACCTTCTTGCTCAATCATTACCTTAGCCTTCTTCAAGCCAAGTCAGCCTTCTATACCTTCTCACCAGCCCATCCACCAGTCCCTAGGCCACTTTAGACTCCTATCCTACCTCCATATCCATTCATGCATCTTCCCTCACTCACCCATACTCTAAAAATCAATTTTTAAACATCTTGTAGAAATTTCTGAACATCCTGTAGAAATTCCTGAACATCCTATAGAACCCCTGCAGACTTCCTGTAGAAGCTCACAAATGAGGTTTCTTGATAGCCAAACTTTGTGAAACTCTCTGGAAGGGTGTTAGGGACTCCTTAGACCCTCTTTGAACCGAGGATGATTTGATTGAGAACTTAATCCAAAATCCTCCCCCTGGTGCACTATCCTTGGAAGAATTGGTGGAAGATACCCAGGCCAATGCTTTAGTGGACCTATATGCGACTGATCTAACCACCCCCAGAGTTAAGAGTGTGGAGTTTGGCCCTGATAGGACTTTGAAGATAAGTTCCTCTCTCTCTCCCTCTCAGGAAAAAAAGCTACGTAGCCTCTTGACCCGCCATTTGGAGGCCTTTGCCTGGAGCTACAAGGAAATGAAGGGAATCCATCCCTCGGTCTGTACTCATCATATCTACATCAAGGAGGATTGTAAATCAGTCAGGCAACCTCAGAGGAGAATGAATCCAGCCCTCAAGGACATTGTTAAAGAAGAAGTACAAAAATTGTTGGATGCAGGATTCGTCTACCCCATCTCGGATAGCGAATGGGTTTCCCCTCTGGTGTTGGTACCCAAGAAAAATGGGAAATGGAGAATCTGTGTGGACTATAGAGAACTGAACAAAGCCACCAAGAAAGACCACTTCCCTTTACCTTTCATAGATCAAGTGTTGGATGGTCTGGCAGGGAAGAGGTTTTTCTCTTTCCTAGATGGGTTCAGCGGGTATAATCAGATCCAAATCAGCCCGGAGGACCAAGATAAGACCACCTTCACTTGTCCATGGGGTACCTTTGCCTACCGCGTCCTTCCCTTTGGGCTATGTTAATGCCCCTGCCACTTTCCAGAGAGCTGTATTAAGCATCTTTGCCGAGTTGGTCCATGATTCGGTGGAAATCTAATGGATGACTTACTCCTTACGGGTGTAGCTTCCAGGAAGCCTTATCCAACCTGGGAAAAGTTTTGAGCAAGTGCATTGAGATGAACCTGTCCCTCAGTCCTGAAAAATGTGAATTCTTGATGACTGAAGGGACCGTGTTAGGTCATACCATTTCTCGCCGGGGGTTACAGGTGGATCCTAGTAAAATTGCTATCATCAAAAAGGTCCCACCTCCTCAGAAGGTGAAAGATGTTCAGAGTTTCCTAGGCTTAGCGGGATATTACAAAAGATTCATTAAAGACTTTAGTAAGCTAGCCTCGCCATTGTTTGGCCTCTTAGGAAAAGATGTTGAGTTTAAATGGTCGGATGACTGCCAGAGGGCTCTGAATGAATTGAAGGATAAGTTGGTATCTGCTCCAATTCTGAGAGGCCCAAACTGGGCCCTACCTTTCCACATCCACACCGATGCCTCGAATAAAGCCATAGGGGCAGCCTTAGGACAAGTTGAAGAAAAAATTCCATATGTTATATACTTTGTCAGCAAAAACTTATCCAATGCAGAAATGAATTATATGGTAACTGAGAAAGAGTTCCTGGCCGTGGTCCATTCCCTGAACAAGTTCCGACACTACATCACTGGCTATCAAACATTTGTACATACTGACCATGCTGAAATTAGATATTTAATGAATAAGCCTGATGTGAATGC
>APFE031045089.1:0-10327 GCA_000404065.3 Pinus taeda
GATCTCCCACTGAACAAGGTCTACCATAGGCCTGAGCGAAACCCCTCAGCAACAAAGGCGTCCCCTTGAAGCCAAAACTGCTCTGATACCAAATGTAGGTTTTAACCTCGTACAGAAATTACCTGCATACGAATTATAAATCACAGGAAAAATAAAAATTCGAGCGAATAACACATAAAACACATATACACAGAGATTTCCCACTCAATCCCAAAACTGGGACTACTAGCTTGATTTTTTCATTATGTTCCTTTCAATGTTACAATACATATTTATGCATGCCGAAGCATCCAATACCATGGACCGAAAACCATCGCGTCCAAAGCCATGGACCGAAAACCATAGGTAGGTTCGCGCAACCTAATATAGGGTCCAAAAAAAATTTTCCCAGGGCGCTGCCCTGGATCCCGTAGAGGGGGCCTACTTGCCCCCCTCAAACCCCTGGGATAGTGGGGACTATAGCCCTCCCTGTGACCCCCCCACTGTGTAATCGGCGGAACGAAGGGGGGGCTCCTCCCCCCCTCTAACCCCCCGGTTCACTACGTAGGTTAGTCATGGAAAGAATATAACACAACCCCTAACAGTCTCATGGCATTCATAATGACGACAAGGTCCACCTGTCTCATGCCTAACCTATGAATATAACACAACCCAACATATACCCCAACCCCTGCATGCTAAGAATAATCAAAGAAGTATGCAGGTCTCCTGAGAAAAGGAACTGAGCTAATCTAGCTCGAAATAAGAGAAAACATAGCCAATCTAATTTGCAAAAAGAAAATAACTACTCACAAAGTAGTTCAAGAAACAAATGAAATTCTTCAACAAAATATTAGCTTGGAAAATGGATTCTTGATTTGAAGAATGGAGCGAAAATATGTTTTACAAAATATTTATCCCTCTTGCGCATATAATTTCCAAACCCATAATCCCTTGGGCAGTACTCATATGTATAGTGTGAGAATAAGGGGGGATTAATCATGAGCCTTAATTTGGTTCTAGTTTTGAAATGTAACTATTAGTAAGAAACCCGATTAGCGAAATGCAATATGGTGGCTATGGTGCATTTGTTGACCAAAGAAAGTTTCCAGGTCCTTTGCATTAAGTTAATTTCATTGACATAAAAATGGAAGAGTTGGGGGAATGGAGGTTTGGGTGGCTGAACCCTAGTTGCTTGGCCCTCTCGTTCATGCCTCTTTCCTTTGGTGTTGTCAGGGTATACACCCCTTGTTGGTGATGTCGATGTCTTTTTGTTGGGGCTCTCTCTGCGGTAGGTTTGGATGTTCTGTTGCAGCCCTTTGTGTGTGTTGTTTTGGCTTTTGGTGCTTTTGTCGGTGTCTTTGCTACGATCGCTCTTCTCTAGGCCAATTTTTTTAACATGGTTTCATTTGGGTTTGTCATCGCTCTGCCTCCAATCATCATAGTTTTTGTCTTTCTCAAGGGACATTTGTACTATTGTTTGCTTGGTTGTCAATGTGGGCTTTTCATTGGGATTTGATGCCTATTTTATTTTGTTTGAGGCCTACTTTTGGGGGTTTTCTCATGGGATATTAGGCCGGCCTATGCCCTGTTATAGTTTTTCTAAGATTTCATGCAATGTTTGTTGGGCTCTTTTTACCTCCTTTGTTAGCCATTTTTTGTGGCATAGGTATCTTTCCCTATGCTTTCTTTTCTTATTAGTCATGAGGCATTATTTATCAAATGCATTCAACATATGAAAAATGTAACTTTGTTCTCCTTTTGGATGAATATAATTAGAGGTTTCTTTTCTCCTGAAAAAAAAAAGTTAATTTCATTAACATGGTGAGGACACATATTACTTATTACTAATTTCACATCTTCCCATTTCCTAAGAAATCAATTATAGTCTGTAGTTGGTGGCCTCTTAGAATAAAGCTGAATGTGTTACTACTCTTCTTACCACCTTTGGTTGTTCTTTATTGCATGTCCACCATTTGATGGTCTCCTTTGTCTCCTATATCTCATTCTTGTCTTCATTGTTTCCTTGTTTGGGTTTCCTTTTCATTTTTCTTGTGTTTTGTTATTTCTACTTGTGTACTATGACTCTTAAGTGTTTTTGTTTTTAAATACTTGTTGAAAACAAACATTATAATTTGAGTTTTGAATGGAATTCTATAATTGGAAGAGGAGATAAGCTCAATAATTAGGAAATGTTCCATTGTTTAGTTCAGAGTGTATGATAATGAAGTATATATGTGTAGCTTATGCCAACAACAGTATGCTTTTTATGAATAATGGTCATCAAAAATTGGTGGTATAGCTTTAAATTTTCAAGTGATAAAATTATGGGCACCAATTGATGTGTGAAACTAAAAATGGGATCAATAATGGCACATCACAAGGTCACATTGATATTGATAAGACATTGGATACTAGTAAAGACACTATGATGAATGGCATGCAATAGAAAGTTGTGAAAGTAAACTAATCCACCACACGAAAATATTGCACTTAAATTGATGCTTTCTCAAAGTTACTAGAAACTTGGAAAACATGACTTTCCCTCCCTTTATGGTTGTGTCAGTAGATTTTTTCATTGTAACTGCACTCTTTGATGGAGTGATTCATGTCATGGTTCATGAATTTTTCCTGAATACAAGCACACTAAACCCAAATAATTCAACTCTCTATCTAAAATAGGGGTTGAGGCTCTTAAAACTAGGGCATGCGGTCCCCCATAGTCATCGGTTGTGGATATGAGGGTGGAGCTTCTAACCTAAGGTGAGGTAATATTCTCCCACATCTCATTTCCTAATATATAAGAGCATAATTCATCTTCCAATTCTTCCCATTTTCTTCTTATCTTTCCAAAGCACCATGGCCACCATTTTAGCTTTTCCCTAGCATACCCAATAGATTCTCTAAGCTTGGTGTAGCCTATACATGGTGGATTGACATCTTCGGAAAAACTTTGTGGATTTAGTGAAGGTGACCATACTAATGGGTAAAATTTTAGCTATTTGGGACTCTCTGAGGACAAAGAATAAAATATTCTGGAGACTAGAGGATAATGTACTAGATAGAGATCTTGATTTATGAGTATGTCATTGTCTAAAACTCCTGGTCCTCATATATTTCAATGTATGTTATTCACCTAGGGGAATCTACTCCCTAAATCACTTAACTTATTTTAATCTTACCTCAAGCCTAGCAAAAGGATTTGATTTTTTGGTTGTCCACCTAAATAAATTTTCTCACTATGATTATATCATCAGTTTAAGTGTTTCTAAATTTTTTGATGCTTTAAATAAATGACTTTGTCATGGGAGATAACTTGAATGAATGAAAACCAAGTGATGTCTTGTCATAGGTTCATTTTTTAGTCTCAAGGTTAACTAATTTATGTGAGGCCCGCAATGGTAGTTTGTATGGAAATCAATGTAAGGAAAATTTGAGCCTAGGATACATGATCTAGCCAAACCACATGAAATATGAGATAGATATTGAGGTATCACATCATCGATAAGTTAAATGGCATGAGAGATGAGGTTACACTACCAAATTGTAGGGACTAGTGTTGGAGTATCAAGACATCAGATAGTGAAGGAAAAATAGAAGCCATCATTATGGATAAAGATGTTCCAATCACAAGGGGAAGCATTTACCATACATGTGAATGACTAGTGGGAAATTGAGGATTGGAGTATTGGGACAACATAGTTAGAGCGATGACATTTAGTCCAACAACAAAATTTTGAAAATGAAAACTTTAGTGACCCTACACATGGATGGCTAGCAAGATAATGGGGAGGAAAATGTTTTTGTTCACCAATGGGAGATGAAGCAGGGAGTGCTGATGTTAGAGTGAATAACAAATTTCCATGTGTCAAGGAGTTGTTTTAGCATAACAATGGGAACAATGTTAGGGTGTTGGATGGAAACATATATATTCTGTTGAAAAATATTGATAATTTCATTAATTCCATCTATACATGTAGATGGTTGGTGAGGAGTAGAGACAAGAAGTGTCATGACATAATCATGCATGCCAGTGATGGATTGCTGAATAATTGATCCAAAATAGATCATTATATATTTTTTCATCCATATCTATGCTTTCAAAGTAGAAAAATTAAAGGAATCAACTCACATGACCATTTTAATCTGTGAGGCCTAGTTTGAAAAAATTGGGTTTAAAACCTTCTTGAAGTAGTTTGAGGCATCAAATAACAATTTTTGGGAGTAAAACTTTGTCAGTTAAACACACCACCTTTACAAATATATATTTCGAATAGTGCACGAATAGCCTCAATCAGAGTTTATATGAACAAGAGGATGCCATGTCAAACCCCATTATTTCATGGAAAAGGGGATATTCACATGATCAAGATGAAGATGAAAATATAAGAGTCGTATTGTAACTCTAGTTAAGAGTTGAAGGAATTAAATGTAACCACTAGTATGCTATCAACTTATGTTATATCTGGGCCACCAGGAGGAAAAGGGATTATATTTTATTTGAGTGCATTCTGTTTTATAAATGACCACAGTAGTAATGCAAGAGCATCTAGACCTAGCCAGCAATGTGATGGTGTGTTCTCATGTTATGGCTAATGAGGATTTGGAGGAAAGATTGGTTACTTAATTTTTATTAATTGCAAATTATGTAAATAGTTATTTGTTTCGAAATTCTAAACAGAAAAGGGAATAAGTGGCAAGTTGATCCTGCCTGCATGGACATCAATCCAAGTAGTTTAGATTATTCAGCTATGATAGAATTGATTCCTAAATATATAGTAAATTCCTTCATTTGTGGAAGGATATTGTTAGATAGGACATTTATGTATTTCCCTTTCTTTTCTGAAAGAGGATTAGAGAGAGGATTCGAGAGAGGAAGAGAGGAAGTAGAGAGCAAGGGTGAGGAAAATGTAGTGTAAATCAGGCCATCAAGGGCCGATGGAAAATCTCTATTTTATTCACATATTCTTTTATTTATAGAAATGATAGTGTGCTAGCTAACTGTGTTGAAATTCATGGGTTTTGTGTTCACCTAGAATTGGTTAAGATTTTGATGGGCGAAGGTCTGTGTTAAATAGTTTTATTTCTAGTTTCTTGTTTGTACAATAGGCATTTCACTTGATTTCAGTTCTTAAAGAAAAATCAGATGGGCGACATCGGAACAATCAGATTCCTAGAAAAGAACTTCATAAATGAATTTGCAGATCGAGGCCAGAACCTTGGGATGGAGATAAATCTAGAGAAGCACAGTGAAAACATGATGTTTTAGTGATGCACTGTGTTTTCTCAAAGGAAGGGGATTTTCCTCTCTGCATTGTGATTTTTTATAAGGTATTGTATTTTACATAGAAAATGGGCTCTATACATAAATGGGGTTATCAGTTGAGCATTGTGCATTACCTTCAAAGATCATGTTTTCCATTGAGCTCATAACCCTCATTGCAGATATCAAGTTTAGTTTGAACATTTATCGCATATCGGCAAAGGTAGCAGGTTTTGATCAGCTAAAATTGTGATTCGAGATCGCAATCGGCTGAACTGCAATGACCAATTTGTCGGCGATATTACGATGACCCAGTGATATTGGATGCAATATGGAAATGCGATGCAATATGGAAATGCAATGAGATGTGCGATGTGATATAGAAATGTGATGTGATGTGATGTGATGTGCGATGCGATAATAAATCACATAGTTAGTGTTGATTATCATATTGATGAAGGATTGCGAAAGGGACATGTGAAGGAGCATCAGACTTATAAAGCGGTCATATGAAGAAGGAAGCGCAGAGATGTTAGTGGAAGGCATAAAGTTCGAAAGGTCTACAATATTTACTTTTAAAATTAGTTTCTAAAGTGGTTTTAAATAAAAGTTGGAACGAATTCTAAATGCAGTGGAAAAAAAAATGGAAAGAAGACTAGGTTTGGGAGAGGTTTCCCAAGCGCGTGTCCCTAGAGATAAGGTATTTTGGGTGTAGCGGCCATATGGTTGCATTATTTGGTATCAGAGAAAGGATGTTCTTGCTTATGGAGATTTATGATCACAAAGATATGAAAGTTCACAACAGTTGAATGAATGGCAAAGTTTGGCACAAGACTACAACAGTGATACTGTAGGAAGAAATTTTGAAAGTTCTCAGAGATTGTAGTAGAACCTCATTCCATCTGAGGCTTGGAATAGATAGGGATAGAGGAGTCCTTAAGAGAAGTGAGTGTAGCAACCAGAGAGAGAGCAAGATTTCTCAATACCAGTTCTAAGGAAAAGAGGACTTGGAAACCAGGCAGAGGAGAAGCTTGCTGAGAAGATGAACTCGGAAGGAATTTGACTGGTTGCTGGTGTAGAAGCTCACACAGAAGAGAATATGGCTATGGAAAGTCATATGGAAGGTTCGGAAGAAGGCTACAAGATGAAGGAAAAGGGTGGTAAAACAATATGCAGGAAATAGATGAGTCAAGTGGAGCTTGACAAAGAGATGGTTGAGATAAGAGAAGAACTCGATGTGTTAACAATGCTACTAGAGGAAAACCAAAGACAAGATTGGGTCTTGAAGAAAAAAATAGTGAAGTGGCCTAAGTTATAGAGAAGGCTACGATAGAGACAAGTGAAGTGGTTGATGGAAAACCTTAGAGAAGCAAAGTCAGAAATGGAAGTTTTCTTTTGTGAACTAGAACAGGGTGAAATTTTGGGTGAAGAGGATAATTAGAGATCATCTGTAGATCTCATGGACTATTGGAATAGTTCAAAACAATTTGAAGATATGTTGACAACGGAAGAAGATGAGGCTATGAAGCCTTGGGATTTTAAATCTCATAGTTTGTGTATGTTTGGAGGATGTGCAGAAGATGATGCACAGTCTGATGAAACTATCACAAAAATGAATAAATCTCTTGAGGTGAAGTATGATGAAGAATTCCTTTTAGAGGAGGAAGGTGTTATTTTATTGCAGTAGAAAGAACTCATAGATGAATTCTTGTTTGGTGTAACACAGTCAGTTGAACTTTTTATGCACCAAAAGCATAATGAAAATGCCATAGCGGTATTCCATGGAGGTAAACAAATGAATTTGTTTAATGAAATTGATGAAAGAATTTTACAATGTGATGGTATAGAAAACAAGATAAATGAGGAGGATCGCCAGAAAAAGAATGAAGTTGAGAATGAAGGTTGTGATAAAATGCTGAAAAGATTTCACATGGAAATAGAGTTCTTGGAAAGATTTCTCAAGGAAACTTAAGCAGAAACGAATCTTTCAGAACTTGATAAAGAAGAGATTGTGGTTACCATGCATGATAAGGATGAAATGTATCAAACGTTTATAGAGTTAAGTAAATGTTTAGACTCTTCAATTAATAATGTGGTTGTAGGTATGGAAGACAACATTAATAAATATGATGCTAAAATTAGAGAAATTGAACAAAGATTATTTGAAGATGAGATGCAAGATCAAGAACAACAAAAAATCTATGTCCTTAGAGACATTAAGGAAACAAAAGTATTAATCCAGCAGGATGAATATAGAATAAACCAACAATTTAAAAGAGATGATCAACAACATTAGAGTAAATTTGAGGAAGGCATTAGATTGCGGGAGTATAGCAATTGGCAACATAATGAAGTGCGTGAGATTCATCTGGCAGTAATGAGGGTAGAAGTAGATATATTAATGGAGTGGCTATAAAGAAAAACAAATGAAGACTGAAGATACAGGTGGAGAATGAAGAAACGGTCCAAGTGGAAGCTATTTTAATAGAAGTGGAATGGCAAGTTGATAAACGAGTTTAGAGAACTTGAACAAATTCATATTGATTTGTTAGAGTAGGAGAGAATAAAAGGAATGGAGTCATAAAAAAGATGATCTACTGAAATCTAGAAGATCTATGATGGGAGATTGGTGCTTGAAGCATCAAAAGAGGATGAAGGGTTTTGTATTTTAAAACTGACAATTGTTGTGTGCTTGCAGGTCACGTAAGCTTGGGGAAAAACAAGCAGTTATTGGAAGCTGTCATATCAATAGGTGAAAATATGACTGGTTGTCGTCATGTAGGTAGTTTAGATAGGAGAGATGGAAGACATTCTTGTGACATTATCATGGAATCAGGAAGGAAGATGACTACCCATAGTCATATGAAGAATAGAGAGAAAAGTTACAGTCAAGTGAAGGAAGATGTCCAGTCGGATGAAATCCAAAGGATAAGTCGACAAGAGGATGACAAAGGAATTATTGAGATCAAATAAATGTTTGGAAAGGTAGAGATCCATTCATATGAATATGGAACAAAGTCCAGTTTTATCAAAAAAACTGATGAAGCTAATACAAAGCTAATGGAGAATCTTGTGGTGTATTCAGGAAGTGAAAGTCAAAAGGAAGAATTGATGATGAAATTATTTGAGGAGATACAAGATACGCTAAAGAAAGACAACTTCTTAATGTTGTCATAGAGGAAATGAAAAGAAAATATATGTTTTTTCAGAAGATAGAAGAAAGAAATTCACATAATCTCATGATGCAGGGGAAAGGGTAGTTGTTAAACACGGCTGTAGTGAATTATGTAGATATTGGACAACTATTGAGGACTGAAGCCAAAGGAGAGTAGCTACTGAAGGTTGATGTAGAAGACTTTGTAGAAGGTAAATAGTTACTGAAGGTTGTTGACCTTGAAGACAGTCACAGTAAAGAAGGACTGCTAATAGTTGTTGCAGAAAATGAAGTTAATGAGACAATGCAGAGCTTTTGGGAGAAATTCCAAGTGAGATGATGGATTTGTGGCATGAGTTAAGTCTTTTGGAAAGAAGGCTAGAAAACCAAAGAATAAGTGTTCAGACTGTAAAACAATAACTGAATTAGAATGAAGAAGTTGTTATGGATGACAAATGTGGAAAAGAATTTGTCGAAAATATTTGCATATGGAGAAAACAGGATAAATCATTTGTGCTTAATGAATTGATTGATTCTGGTGAAGATTTATATGCAAGAACAAGGCAATGTGAAGTGAATTTGAAACAAGGAATTGATTCTGAAGATCGGGTCGAAGTAAGGAGACATGAGATCAGAATGTCTCATAAAGATGGAATGATGTTGAATTCACAGTATGGAGTTGTTGAACTAAAGATGGGTTCAAGGGATGATAGTAACATGAATACTATTGTACAACAAGGAATTGTAGTAAGAAGTGATCAAGCCATGAATGCGAGACTAGAAGAAGGAACTGGAATCATTGCAGGGCATCAATGGAGAAGGCATTTGTATGTCTTAAACATGTATATGGGAAGATATTGGCACATGGATAATAATGTTCGTATGCAATAACACATCTAGTTGTAGGAGAATAGTATTCATCATCAGAGAAGTGAATTGGACAAAGAAATTGATGAGTTGTGGAGATTCATACAACATCATTCCAATAGAATATATAGATGAGAAAAGAAGAAAGGAAGATTGGCTGGAAAGAATGGTGCAGGTGAATGTAATGGCACTTCAAAGGTCAAAACAATGACACATGGCACTTCATACAAGTTCACTCTTTCGAAAAAGTATATAATAAGGCCATCTCGGAAGATTGTGCATAACTCTTTCTTGGAGAATGATCAGACTAGTGGGATTGGAAAGAGGACATAGAGGGCTACTACAGGTCGTAATTTTAGAACTAGAATATTTGAAATTACATAGTTACCGTCATTTCAAGATCGAGCTTCTAAAATCAAGAAAATGCGATATGAGGAAATTTGATGGAAAGGATCCAGTAAATTGGATATTACAGATGGAGCAATATTTTGATCTACATGGTGTACCACTATTACAAAAGGTATGTATTGCATCTCCATATTTAAAACCAGATCAATTTTTATGCTATAAAGGGCTTTGTTCTCGTAAACAACTTGTTACGTGGTCAATTTTCACGGAGGAAATGATAGCACATTATGAGGATACAAAGAGAAACACTTTCTTTAGAGCAACACCACAACAATTGGAAATAGTAAAAGGGCTTTGTTACATATTAGAAAGTAAAATTATGGCAACAAGGAAGTCTACCCCTCACAACTATAAAGATGGAAGCGTTGTTTCTCCTAGCCTTCCACAACCTACAACGGTTACACCACAACAATTGGAAGAAAAAAGAGAAAAAGGGCTTTGTTACAATTGTGATAGCAAATGCACTAAAGGTCATAATTGTGCTGAGAAGAAATTGTTTTACATAGATTATGAAGTCGAGGAAGAAAATGATCAAGAAACATCAAAAGAAGAGGATATACACCAGGACCCCACCCCATAGAAAGAAGAAATGAATCAGACCATATCTTGTAAAGCATTGGCAAGAATTACCACTCATCAAACTCTCAAGATAGAAG
>APFE031045091.1:0-11481 GCA_000404065.3 Pinus taeda
AGGAGATTTGAGCCAGTGATTGATTCAGATCTGAGCTAGTTTGTGTGTAACAGAGGTGGAGATACTTGTGAGAAGTATTATGCTGTGTAATGTTACATGACTCAATCATTAATATACAGATAGTTGGGATTTTTAGCGAGATTCTTTCCCCGGGATACATACTGTGTTAATGTGTGAATGCTCTTGATGTTTTATTGTTATTGATGCTACTATATTGATGATCAACGTAGAGGAGCTTATGTATTGTGTATGTTTTCCGCAATAGTACATGATCAGGATAATCTCTGTTGAATATGTGTTAAATTATATAAGGGTTTGCAGCACTCTTTGGGATCCATGTGGTAATTTGTTTTGGTACAATGCTTTATTTTGTAATTGTGAATTTGTTTATGTATGCCATTCTCTATCTTATTTCTTCTTAACTAAGCAAACAAGAGTGTAAGTAGAATCCATTGAAAATGCAGTGCTCTACTTGAGGTTTGCTTTAGTTTCTTAATGTTTTCAGCTGTTTGGAGAGGATCCATGATTTGCCTTTCCCTCTTCAGCTCCTCACCTATCTACTCCTTCCATCTCAATCGATTTTAAGTGCAAAAAAGATTGCCTACCTTGCCCCATTGAGACCTTTGCAGGACTGTGCCTCATCCCTGCACCCAAAATCTGCCTTCTCATCTGAGCCAACAAATCATCAATTCAAACCAATCAACCTCTTGCACGCATATAGCTAGCCTAAGATCAGTAACTATATTAGTCATTTCAAGCCCTTAGTGACCATAATTAGCTGAGATTGACCCGAAGAGAGCCCTCTCTTGTCCTTGTAGGGCTAGCTATGAGGCTAAGTGTGGTTTGATGTGGACCTAGAAGCTTACCTTTTTCAGCCTAAGATAAATCTAGGCTCTAACATAGTGGCGACCATACTGGGGAATTAAATTGATTGTTTGTTAGTATCCTACATTTTGAAACTACAGACGGAGTCTAAAGATTAGCCAGGTAGCCTTCGCAACGATTTTGCTTTGCATTAGCGCAAGTAGATAAACGCTACTTCAGTCAATCTCCGGTCTAGTCTCATTAACGGAAAATCTAACTTGTAATTCACCCCAGTGCATTTGATAATTCTAATCTTTGGATGATAAATTTAGGATTAGATAGGCTGAAAAAGTTGTTAATGTCCATTTGATCTCTTGGAAATAATAGCACACTGGCTTCCAGAAGATATACTAGAGCTAATCCAGATCCAAATCCTCCTCCTGTATACGATAATCCTAATCTTATCACAAGAATCCTTCATCAAGAAAGTTCTGAGACTCCCTTGTTTAAATCTCATTCATGCCTTGCGCTTTTCAAGTATCTTGAAGAGCTTGACTTTGATGAACAGTTTGAGTTATCATTGTTTGAAACCAAATCCGAAAGTGCTCTTGGTTCTGCAGTCCTATTTCCGGACTTTGTTGCAGCTCTAGAAAGTGAAAGGGCTAATAAGTCAATTGAAAATTATATCTTAAGACAGCTTCAGACTGCAATTGTGGCTTCAAATATCGCTGATTTCCTAGAAACTACATCTCCAACCCTCGGATCTTTCGTAACTCCATCCAGCTCAAGGATTCCCACTGAACCGCCCTATTCCCACTATACCTGTGCAACCTATTATATTTGATCAAAATTCTACAGTAGTATCACCACATTGACCAACTTTCAAAGACAGTTCTTAGATCACTGGGAAGTCAAGAAAAATCCTCTTCAGATCCTCGCTGAATATGATCACATCAAGCGGAATGTAGGTGAGTCTGTCCAAGATTACTGCATTCGTTTCAACTCTGTTTATAATGCAATCCCTGATCATCTAAGGCCACCCGTGGGGCTAGCCTTGATTAAGTTTCCAGACGGTTTTGATATTGATATGGCCTACCAATTGAGAGAGAGGGATCCGGCAACCTTGGAAGATATGCAGAAGATTGCAGTCAGTGTGGAGGCAAATTTGCTTGCCAAGAGAGCCAGAGCAAGAGCTGAGAAGAAAGTCACAATAAAAGAAGAGTCTTCCTCATCAGAGCAAGTACTTCGGAAGGTGGAGCAGATGCTTGAGAGAATGAAAATTGACAAGCCTGAACCTCAAGTTAGAAATCCTAACTTCCGTGGCAAGCAGCAGCCACAATATAGAATCAAACAAAGAGAGTAGTGAGCCCAAGATCAAGCAGCGCAGCAGCCGGTGCAAACACCTCTTCAGCAGAACTTTGTGCATGGTCCGGAATCAAATGAAGAAGAGAATGTAATTGGTGAAGAAAATTATTTCTTCACGCCTGATGATATGCCTATTTTCATCACTGAGGATGAGGAGTATTCTGAGAATTCAACTTAACAAAGAGATGACAATTTCATTTTGGCAAATGAGACAATTCTTGATGAAGAGTCTGATGAATAACCAAAGAGGATACATGAATGCTTTCTCAGCTCAACAATGACAATATTCACTCCGAAATAGAGATGTGCTCGTGAACCCAATTCAGAAAAGGAAGGAGGCAGCAGCTTCGAAGAATGATCCTCCTAATGTGTAGAAAAAAGGAAAAGAGACAGTTGATCCCGCCACTAGCAAAGTGCCATCAACAAATGAGAGATCCAATCAGCCAAGTGGGTCAAAGGAGAAATCTGAAAAGAAGGATGTTCCAACGAAAGAGGTAGAAAAAGTTTCAGTTTTCAATTTGGAAAATGAAATTGCCAAGATAAAGATATCCATTCCTTTGACTGAGTTGATGAAGAACAACAATTTTAAGGGTCAGGTCTCTAGAATTTTGAATTTAGATCCATCATCTGATATGGTGAATGTGGAACATGACAGTCCTGAGTTGATTTTTGGCCCAACATTGGAAGGTCAGTCTCAAGAAAGTGATGTAGCTCCTTTCTACATTAGCTTAGGGTGCATGACTTTGTGTTGCATAATGCTATGTTTGACTCCGGAGCCTCGCATAATCTCATGCCCAAGGCCATCATGGAGAAATTGGGACTGGACATTATGAGGAAGTATCATGACCTTTACTCTTTCGATTCCGGGAGAGTAAGGTGCATCGGTCTTATCAAGGATTTGGTGGTCAGTTTGGATCAGATCCCGACCAAAAATGTTTTGATGGATGTAGTTGTAGCGGATATACCTCCCAGATTTGGCATGCTTCTTTCCAGATCTTGGGGAGCGAAGATCAAAGAGACAATGCAGCTCAATTTCTCCTATGCTACCATTCCCGTGTTCGGTCAGATGAGGAAACTATATTGGGAACAAAAGATGAAATACATGATCACTAGCAAGGAGAAACTGGTCAATCATCCGGTCAATTATGTACATACTGATTTGGAATCATTTGTTTTGTATTCAGATAGCTTTAATGATGTAAATAGCCAAGTAGTTTAGGTAGAAGACATTCCCGAGATCTCTGAAATTTAAGAGAAGTTTTGAAATAAGAAAGACAAGCCGCTGAGCAATCAGCCTTCCAACAACAACAACACAGTGATGGACAGCAAAGAAAAGAAACAACACAAATAGAGTTCCAGCACTTGGAAGAGGATGAAGCAGGCCTATGGGTCATGGATTTTGATGGTGCGGTAGGAAGAGAAGGTACTGGAATTGGCAGATGGATACGCAGTCCTGTTTTCACCCCAAAAAAAGTGCCAAGCAATGTAAGGGTCTGCTCTTATAAGCTGGCTTTTGATTGTTCAAACAATGAGGCTGAGTAGAAAGCTTTGATTGCTGGTTTAAAAATTCTTAGAAAGCTGAATGCCAAAAGGATTCCAGTGTATGGCGACTTCGAACTGGTCATCAAGCAAGTAAAAGGGGAGTATCAAGCAAAACATCCTAGAATGCGGGCTTACCAAAATGCATTGCTTGATATTTTGCGTTTATTTTCAGATTATACTTTAACTTGTGTTCCTCGTGCTCAAAATATCATTGCTGATTCACTTGCAACAACAACAAGTAATCTGAAAGTTATAATGAACTCAAACAACAAGTTTGAGATTCATGTGAAACATTGCCCAGCTATTCCGGACAATCAAAGGTTTTGGCAAGTGTTCCAAGATGATGATGAGATCGATGAACTTCTGCAGAACAAAGGTAATTTCAGGACACTTCTATTGATGAAGAATATGATGATGGAGATGCGGATATAGAGGTCAACCAGATGGAAGTGGTATAGCTCAAAGACAACATCATTCCTAAAGGTCTAATCCCTTTAGAGGAGTTGTTCGATCATGATGATGTGGCTCGAAAACCAAGCTTGCAGCCAACCGAAAAGGGTGTTGAGGACGTGAACATCGAGTTAGTTGAAAATCCCAAGATGGTAAAATTATCGAAGGCATTGCCCCCACCGGTAAGAGCAAAATATATCAGTTTGTTATCCTCTTTCATTGATGTATACGCTTGGGATTATTCCGATTTGAAGTCATATGATACAAGCATTATTCAGCATGTCATTCCGCTCAAGCCTAATCAAAAGCCATTTCGTCAAAAGTTGAGGAGAATAAATCCAAAGTTGTTGCCCTCAATTGAGAAGGAAGTGAACCGATTGTATAAAGCAGGTATCATAGTTCCTATAAGGTTTTCAGATTGGATTTCTAACTCGGTGCCCGTGCGCAAGAAAACAGGTGAGATTCGGCTATGTATTGATTTTAGAAATCTGAACAAAGTCTCCTTGAAGCAAAACTATCCATTGCCCAAGATGGATCACATACTTCAACAAGTAGTTGGAGCATCCAGGATGTTGCTACTCGATGGTTATTCGGGTTATAACCAAGTTCTGGTCCATGAGGATGATCATGACAAAACAACGTTCATCACTCCTTGGGGAACCTTTCACTATGCAAAGATGCCTTTTGGATTGAAAAATGCTGGTGCAACTTTTCAACAGGCGATGGATATTGCATTTGCCAATGAAAAAGATGTTTTCCTTGTTTTTTGTCTTGATGACTTAACTGTTTTCTCAAATTAAGATGAAGATCACTTGTGTCATTTGAAAATTTTGTTTCAATGGTGTAGGAAGTACGACATCTCACTCAATCCAAAGAAGAGTTTGTTCACAATGGATGAGGGCAAACTTCTTGGGCACATCATCTCAAAGGAGGGGATCCGTATAGATCCATCTCAGGTGGAGGCCATTCAAAAGATTGATTTCCCACGCAGTAAGAAAGAAATCCAATCCTTCAATGGTAAGATAAAAATTTTACGTCGCTTTATACCCAATCTTGCAGAACACTTAAGGGAGATCACCAATATGCTTAAAAAGGATAGTGCATTAAGGTGGATGGAGGAAGCATTAAAATATTTCAATCTAGTGAAATTAGCACTTTCTTCAGCTCCGGTTTTGATCAGCCCAAACTATACTCAGGATTTTATTTTCTTTTCATTTGCCTCGGATCATACCATGGCAGCGGTCTTGAAGCAAAAAAGGGACCAGCTCGAGAAGCCCATCACTTTTTTCAGCAGAACCATAAGGGATGCGGCATTGAAGTACAATATTATTGAAAAACAGGCCCTTTCTTTGGTAAAGGCATTGAAGGACTTTCGATTTTATATTTTAAATTCTCACATCCTTGCATATGTTCCTAACACTGTTTTCAAGGATGTCCTAGTACAAATTGATCTAGAGGGAAGAAGAGGAAAATGGATTGCTGCCTTATTGGAGTATGATTTGGAAATCAAACCCACGAAGCTCATTAAAGGACAAGGGCTGGCCAAATTAGTGGCCGAGTTAAATATGCACATCCTAGACATTAATCTAATTGTTGATATGACTGAGGACAACGAAGAGAATCTGCCCGTACAGGTATCAGAAATGTTCCTCCTTTATTCTTGGTATTCGACATTATTTATGTACTGCAAAATCTGTCATCACCACCCGGAATGGCCAAAAATAAAAGTAGGATATTAAAATTGAAAGCTACAAATTTTTTTATCATGAATGGTGCATTATATTGGAAAGACCCCAGTGGTGTATTGCTAAATTGTTTAGTGGAAGAAGAAGCCAAATAGGTAATGGAGCAGTTTCACAAAGGAGATTGCGGGGGCCATCTTTTTTGGAAGACCACTGCCAATAAAATCTTGAGAGCCGGCTATTATTGGCCAACCCTTTTTGCTGATGTGTACAAAACAGTGGCTAGCTGTCATGAGTGTCAGATTTTCCAAGGTAAGAGGAAGTTGCAGCCTTTGCCACTCAAACCCATTGAAGTTAGTGCTCCATTTCAGCAGTGGGGTTTGGACTTCATCAGTGAAATTCATCCTTCTTCTTCAGCACAACATAAGTGGATCCTCACGGCAACGAATTATTTCACCAAATGGATTGAGACAGTTCCTACAAGACAAGCCGCCGATTCGGTAATTATCTCTTTTCTTGAAAACAACATTTTGTCTCGTTTTGGCTGTCCCCATAAGTTGATCACTGACAATGCAGCAACCTTCAAATCGAAAAGAATGATTGATTTTTGTCATAAGCATCAAATCACTTTGGGGCATATGACTGCCTATAATATGCAGGGAAATGGATTGGCCGAATCCTCAAATAAATCTCGTGTCAATATCATCAAGAAGCTGCTGGAAATTAACAAGAAAGGTTGGCACAAAAAGCTGGTCAATGCACTTTGGGCAGATAGGGTAAGTCACAAAAATTCGATTGGCATGTCTCCTTTTGAACTTGTATATGGTGTGGACACAGTTTTCCCAACCTCTTTGGCAGTCCCAATGGTCAAACTTCTGCAAGAGGCAAGCAACGAAGATGATGGTTTGCAGCAGAGGATCAATCAAATGATTCATTTGCAGAAAAATAGGGAGGATGTATTTCAGAATACTTACAAGCTACAGGAAAGAATCAAGAGAATATATGACCAAAACAAAGGCGGACAGGTTTGAGATAGGAGACATAGTGTTGAAATGGGATGCAAGGAATGAGGAGAAAGGTAAACATGGCAAATTTGAAAATCTCTGGAAAGGACCGTATAAGGTTGCTGTATATCGGGGTCAGAATGCTTTCCTGTTGCGAGAGCTGAATGGTGAAGATTATCCGGGTGGAGCAATCAATGGTCGGCTCCTCAAGTGGTATTATTTGTAACATGTTTTCTGTTGTTCTATTCATCATTGTATATATCGGCTTGTTTAAATTCCATTGCAAGTGTGTACTATTTTCATTCTTCAGCTTGGGGCCCGAGGTGAAGGCTATAAGGCTGACGTTTGATTTTAGTTTTGAGTTTGGTTTGTTAGAGTCGGGTCTCCGAGTCAATCTCAGTCTTGAAAATGAGTCAATGATTCAGTCCTGAAATTGAGTCTGTAAGTCAAGAGTTCAGTTTTGTTTCGTTGAAGTTATTGACTCCATAGCCCAATGGACGAAGGCACTATTAGCTTTCCCAGAGATATGTAGTTCTTGGAACCTCCAAGGAGCTACCATCCCCATTGGAGCCAATGTTAGTGTTGGTATCTTCATCCCTCCATCAGAGATCAAATCCTCTTGTTACGTTTCATATTAGGTGTCCCACCCAGTCATTTGCATTCCATTAGGCATATGGATCGTCTGACAGTAGTGGCTTACCAACAATTTTCCTCATGTCCCTCATGTCATTCACCTACTGGTTCATGAATGTTCATTAAAAAGACATATAAAGTCTTCTTTTCATTAAAAATTGAAAAAAGTTGTCTTTAGGGTTTCAATGTCAAGTAGGTCTAGGGTTTCATTAGGGTTTTGTCAATAAATGCTTCAAAGTGTCCAATAATTACCAGCAAGCCATGAGGAGGTTTCATCATCAATAAATTTCATCGAGAAGAGTTTGAAAATGTGTTTTTCCTCAAAACTCTATTTTGAGGAAAAAACAAAGTCTTTAGCCTTTATTGTACTAAAATCATGTAAATTTGTTTTCTTCATTGCAAATTCCTTCATCTGCACCCTGGTTTCTTTCCTTAGCCTAAGAAGCTCCAACACCTACAAAAACAAGCAAATTTCAGCTCATTTAGTTCATCACAAAGCCGAAAAGGTGAAAACATCCAAAAAACAGAGTTTGAAATAAAGTCATTTTGAAAACATCGTAAAAGTGGGTTTCATGAGCTAAAATCTTAAAAGCTCTTTGTTTATAAGCAATGCCTTCATTTGAAAGTTCATTTGTAAAAGACTAGCAATGCAAAGTGATTTTGTTAAGCAAGAGGAGAAACTTGGGTGAAAATTGCTCCTAGTGACTGGCGCGGCGCACTAGGCAGGGGGTGCGGCGCATTGATGAGGCACGGTGCACTGGGCCTCAGAACTCAGTGTATTTTTGCACGGGCATGGCAAACTAGTGAGGCATGGTGCATTGGGTATGTTGCGCGACGCATACAGATAAAGGGCCCGAAAAATTCCAGAACGGCCTCCAATCGTCAAAAACGCAAAAATTCGCTTTGTTACAAGTAGGTTGAGCTCCACTTCTGTTGTTCATCCAAGTTTGGTGTTTATGTTATCATGGTTGATGTGGCGAGTGTTTAAACAAATAATCAAACCCTACCATTTCAAATTCCTCAAACAAAGATTGTTGCCTAAGGTTTGACAACTATTTGCTACCAAGTCTATCCTCTTTCCATCATTCCCTTATCCCATTTTTTCCCTGATTTCATTGTTCCCTAAGTTCCTCTACCCCCTAAATTCACTAATCCCCTATCCCAAGTTCCCTTTCCCAAATTTCCTATTGTAAAATTCCAAACCCTAACCCCCTAAACAAATATATCCCAACAGTCCCTAATCCCCCACTATTTTTCACTCCCCTTATAGTCCCTCATTTCATTGTTTTCCCTTGGTGGCAGAGGTTGAACAATCATTAAAGGCAGTCCAACACAGTTTGACACATCATCACCCATCTCTTTAGGACAATTTTTCTACCAGTAATCATGGCATCTAATCCTTCATCTGATTATGAAGTGGAGACCCAAAGTGACTCACCCACCGAGGGACATGCACCTAGGATTCCTCATAGAGGGGGGAGACATATTAGAGAAGAACCAACCACTCTGGTTGAATTGCAGGCCTGCCCTCTTGCCATTTCTTGTTTCCAACATCAGTCATGTTATGGATTTTGTAAAAAGGTTGCTAGCATTCAGTTTCACCATGAGTTGGCTCGTTTGTTTGTATTGCATTTACATGGTGATCAAGTCATTCTAGCTGGTGTCACCTTCACACTTACACCAGAATCCATCTCAATAGCAACCGGCATACCTAACATTGGAGAGCCATGGAACAAGAGGCTGAAAATTGACCGGCAGCATTATGAACCATATATTAAGCCCGGTTTCTTGAGGTAACTCAAGAGAGTGTTTCCTTTCCGATACCTCGGAGATGAATATGCTCCACTAATGAAATTGATCATGAAGTATTTCAGCTGTGAGGGCTGGTTCACCCACTTGTATGCTTATCACATCAGGTTGGTCATGCATTTCACCCAGGTACGGATGATGACCATTCGTTATTTCATGTGCTGAAATATTGAAAGGATAACCACTCTAGTGCAGCACAAGACCCCTCAATAATAGTTTAACAGTATTTATCATTTTTCTCTTATTAAAATTGTGGTTGTTCATCAGCTTGGATTGCAGGGCATCACTTGGGATGATTTCATCTCTCGTGAGTTTTTTAGAGCTCCTCAGGGACCTTCAGAGGTTTTTCATGAGACAGGTGGATCTTCTTATCAGCATGAGGGTCAGGAGACACAGGTTGTTAGGATGTCAATCTTTATTACTTATCAGAAGGGCACTAGGAAGTTGTTCGCGGCAGCAAAGCGAGTGTTATCTCAACCTGGGGTGGAAGGGGCCTCGTTTCTGACATCAGCACCACAGGTTCAAGATAAAGGCAAGAGACCAATGTAGTATGAGGGGCCTTCAGGTGAGCATAACTTTATCCTTATTCAGGATGATGATACAGATATGGGCCCGCAAAGTGCAAATCTTAGAGAGATCATCCAGGAGCAGCAGACAAAGATCAAAGCCTTGTCCCTCAACTTGGAGAGGGACAAGTGGATTATAAAATACTTGGAGCAGAGGAATAAGCAGCTTTAAGATCAGCAGGTGATTATGGAGTTACAAAACATTCGGGAGAATCGCCAAGCTGCCCAAAGGAGGAGGGTGGAGTTCACTTCATTTGAGCAAGAGATCAACGCTGATTGGGAGTCTTGGCTCGAGAGAGTCAAAATCCACTTAGAGAGACTATTGGACAAGGCCAATAGGGACAAGGCATTACTAAGACACATGGCTTTTCACTACATGGCGTGGAACAAGGTTTGCAAGGCACGAATAAGGAATTTAAAGGCAAAACTAAGGAAGGCATAAAAAAGGCAAAAGCGGAAAAAAGAACATGATCGACTGCGGATATTGGCCAAGGCATCCTTGGCCCATAATAGCTATTGATAGAGAAGGTCCAGCCCAAATTTCAAGAAATTTGGAGCAATTTTTGCATTTTGGAAATTTTTTGCACAAAAAAACAGAGTTTTCTCCCTATGTGTCGCGCCATGTGGCGCTCGCTTTTGCTAGAGAGCTCCAAATCACAAAAAATTTGCATCTCTAAATTTGTCATGAAATTTTATGCTTTCCTACCTATGGCCAAGAAATTTGGGCAGGTTTTGAGCCCTCAAAGAGGTCAAAAACACTCAAAAAATGACCTCACTGCCCATATTTTGACACACAGGAAGAAGCCTTGGGAGATTTGATTTTGGACAGGGCAAATGAAGACCAAATTGAAAAATCCTACTTGGGTTGGAAAGTATACAGACAGGCCTTCCAACAAGCCTACTTGGAGTAGATTTGGACATCGGGAAGGCCTCCAAAAGTGGTTCCAAATAGGCACGACGCATAGAGAATCAAGGACGTCGCATAGAGGAAAAATTGCCAGTTTGACCCAGTTTTGCTTTGTTTTTCACCCAGTTTTGCCTAGTTTGACTTTTTTACTTTCCTAATGGAAAATATATGATGTAATTTGATAAACATTGATGGATCATGATGCAAATATGTTGGACTTTTCCTTGTAGAGGTAGATTCATCAGTTTAGAGGTTGTTTCAAACTGAATGAATCAGTTTCCTTGTTTCTAGAGGCATGTTGTTATGTTGCCTAGATTCCAGTTCTCAGTTTAGGATCAGTTGGATCAGCTCCTAAATAGGTGAGCTCGACCCCAAGAGGCAAGGAGGAGCTATGTTTATCTATATTATGTTGTTTTTCAGTCATTAGCATGGTTGGACTCTTGAGAAAGCCTTGAGCTTCATTGTACTTTCATATCAGCATTTTGGCTAAGGAATTGAGACTAGGGTTTGCAGCACTCTTGGGATCCATGTGGAAATTTGTCTTGGTACAGTGCTTTCTTTTGTAATTGTGAATTTGTTTATGTATGCCTTTCTCTATCTTATTTCTTCTTAACTAAGCGAACAAGAGTGTAAATAGAATCCATTGAAAATGCAGTGCTCTACTTGAGGTTTGCTTTAGTTTCTTAATGTTTTCAGCTGTTTGGAGAGGATCCATGATT
>APFE031045092.1:0-30880 GCA_000404065.3 Pinus taeda
AAACTCCTTAGCAAGATCATCCTTGCATGAAAGTATCAACAGCTCATCACCCATTAGAATCAAATCATCTACATACAGTATAATGATAAACAACTTACCCTCCACCACAATCTGGTATAGGTTAGGATCCTCCTCACTCTTGGAGAATCCAAGTCCGGTGAAATAGCTATCTATCCATGTGTACCAAGCATGTGGTGCTTGTTTCAACTCATACAACGCTCTCTTGAGCCTGCACACATGTGACTCGCTGCTGAAGACCTCAAATCCTTCGGGCTGCTCAATGTACACCTCCTCCTCAATGACTCCATTGAGGAACGCAGTCTTCACATCCATCTGATGAATGTGCCATCCCATCTGTGTTGAGAGAGCAAGAATCGTCCATATGGAAGAATACCTTGCGACAGGTGCAAAGGTCTCCTCATAATCGATCCCCTCTATCTGTGAAAAGCCTCGAGCAACAAATCTTTCCTTGTACTTCTCCACACTCCCATCAACTGCCTGCTTAACTTTGTAGATCCATCTCGAACCCACCACTGATTTCCCTTCTGGCCTAGGAACAGTCTCCCATGCACTGTTTCTGACAATAGAATCATACTCTTCCACCATGGCGTCTACCCATGCGGGATCCTCCACAGCTTCCTCGAAAGAGGATGGCTCAGTCACAACACACTTACTCATAAGAGCCATGTATCCAGTGTACCGATCATGTGACTGTCTCTGTCTACGTTGGGCTGTAGGTGGTCCTACAACTTTCTCTGCATCTTGATCCAGTCGCTCAGCTTCTGTCAAGTGCTTTCGCCCTCTAATGGTTGGCACTGCTTGAGTGGTCTCTTCCACTCCATGAACCTCGTTCTATGGCTGATCCATGTCCTGAAGCTCATCCTTAGGAACTAATAGCTCCTCGTCTACATGCAAGTGTAGCTCCCTCTCAAGCGAACACTTCATGGCTTTCTCCTCCTGAAATTTTATATCCCATCGCACAACAGTTCTACCACTATCTGGCAAACACACACGATAGTTGTGGGGCGTATCAGTGCACCCCAAAAATATCCCAACCTCAATGGTCGGCTCCAACTTCTTTCTGGCATCCTTCGTCACATGCATGTAAACGTTAGCACCAAAAATCCTCAAATGAGAAAGATCGGGCTTCTTACCAGAATAAGTCTCCTCAGGTGTACTCATGCCAAGTATCCTATGAAGACAACGGTTCTGCACATAAACTGTTGTATTGCATGCTTCCGCCCACAAGTGAAGGGGTAGGCCCTGATCATGCAACATTGCCCGTGCAGCACCCACAATCATTCTGTTCTTCCGCTCAGCTACCCCGTTCTGCTGTGGATTATGGGGAGCTATGAGCTCTCTACGAATCCCTTCTACCTTGCAGAAATCCTTGAACTCGTCCGAGATGTATTCACCACCATTATCGCTCCTAAGAGCCTTCACCTTCTTCCCCGACTCCTTCTCGACCAGTGCTTTGAATTCACAGAACTTTGGATATGTCTCGCTCTTCTTTTGCATGAAGAAGATCTGGCACTTACGAGAGAAATCATCAACAAAAATCACATAATACCTGTGTTTTGTTGTCGAAGCAACTGAGAAAGGCACACACGTCTGTGTGAATTCTCTCAAGGATCGTCGTGGCGCGAGTATCCTTCTCGTGAAAGGTGGCTTTCACAAACTTCCCCAAAGTACACCCCTTGCACTGATCTGACTGCGCAAGTGTGCCTTTAGGAAGCCCTGTAGTGATCTACTGCAGTATCTTCAAGGCTCCATGGGTGAAGGTGACCCAATCTCCTGTGCCACAACTCACCATCATCTCGGCTCACCAATCCTTCTGCCTTGCCTGCCATTGCTGTGCATCCATCTACATGCAACTGATAAAGGTTCCTTACTCGAACCCTTATCTTCCGGGTCTCACCAATTGTCTTGCTGTGCAGGAAAGCTTTACCCTTGTTGAAAACAACATTATACCCCTTGTCTTCTAACATCGCCACAGAGATAAGATTCTTCTTCAATCCTGGAACATGCATGACTTCCTTCAATGCGAAGGGTTTACCAGACTCCCTCTCAAAGGAAATGGTACCGATACCAGTCGCACTATATCTACCATCATCGGCCATCTCGATGTGCACTCCAAGATCTTTGTGCTCCAGATCAGAAAACAAATCTCTATCTCCTATCATGTGAAAAGACGCACCACTGTCCAAGAAACACACCGATCCCATCACACTTGAAACCAAGCATGTGATCAATGAAAAATCAAGCTCAAACTGTGAGGCTAGAGCCTCTCCTGCTGCAGATCCAGTAGCTCTCTTATCCTTCTTCTTCTGCGTACAATTAGTGGCATAGTGTCCGTGTTGGTGACAGTGAAAACACTTCACCTTGGACATGTCCTGCTTCTTGCCTTTCGCAAAAGACTGAGAAGCTTTCTTGCTCTTCCCTTTCTTTGCTTTGGCAGCCAAAGTGCAATTTTCTTCATCAGCTCCCTTTCATGAAGATTTGTCCCTAGTACTCTGCCTGATCTGCTCCTGCACAAGATCTGACCACAGTCTTTCCCATCTTGGCAATTTCTCCCGACCATTGACAAAGTCCTGATAGGAATGCCAACTCTTTGGAAAACCAAGGAGAGCCAAGCTCACCAAGTCCTCATCATCGACAGTAACCCCCACACTTCCCAGCTCATCTTGACATTGAGTGAACTTCGTGAGATACTTTGGCATACTGTCACCCTTCTCGCATTTGATGTTTCTGAGTTTGTCTTTGAGCGCCAGCTTCCTCTGATCGCTCTTGCTTTTGAATAATTCTGTTAACGATTTCCACATCAAATATGGAGTAGCCTTTCCATGGAGGCTGGACACAATGTGATCCTTCACGCCCTCCAACAGAATCCTTCGACATTTTGCGGTCTTCTTTTGCCAAGCATCAGTTTCAGCAGCATCAGTATGGTTTGGGACATCCGCATCCATGAACTCCTTCAGCCCATTATCATCTAACACCACCTCCATCCTGTCCTTCCATGCAATATAATTCATACTGCCCTCAAGGGCATACTCCATTCGCAATCCTATGAAAGACATCTTAGTTTTGACACCAAGAAAACACTGCTGCAAATTCGAATTCCACCAGCTCCAACTCAACCGCTTCCGATCTAGAATTCGTGAGAACAAGGTATTTCTTGTATAGAGATCGATTGTATGGGCATTCACCGGATATCTCACCTTCCAAAGGAAGGATGAATCCAGACGCTACCTGGCCTGATCACAGACTCTGCCTGAAGAAATAGAATGTAAACACTTCCTGAAAAGTAGATCTGATGATCAACAGCTCTGATACCATGTAGAAATTTTGAATAATAAACACATATTCAATGAAGATTATCCCGATCATGTACTTTTGCGGAATACATACACAATACATAAGCTCCTCTACAATGATCATCAATATAGCAGCATCAACAACAATAAAACATCAAGAGCATGCACACATTAACACAATATGTAACCTGGGGAAAGCTTACAGCTGAAAACCCCACACTATCTGTATATTAATGATTGAGAACATGTAACATTACAATAGTCAATACTTCTCACAAGTATCCAACACTATCTCCACCTGTTACACACAATACAACTCAAATCTGATCTACAAATCTATTCCACTGCTTGCCTGCCTCCATTGCTCAATACCTGCACAAGAATGGATGAGAATGGTTGAACCAAACTCGTATTTACCTCAAAATAATCAATCACACTGGGAATCATGTGAGCAGAGGCTATAATCACTTGGTATTGGCCAATTCTCATTGGCATAACTCAATCCCATTAATTGTGCAAATCCTCATGCACAACTATAGTCACAACTGATAATAATCTGATCCTCTAACACCTGTCCCTGTTGAATTGAACATGCACTAACATGCAACTGATTTAACTGATGTATTATTTAGTTGCATTATGAGTTAATAATTAGTTTAATAACTCATCATTAGTCTATTTGCAATTAGACTAATTAAAACTAGTTTAACCAAGTCAAACTGAACACAACTCCATCAACTCCACCAAACTCAACTGTTTGAGTTCTAATTGAAGTCAGGCATGCAACAACCCAACTGACCTACAAAGAAAGCGTATTTCCTTCTGACAGCTGCATGTGCCACATCTGTAGCTCAAACTGAAGTGTTCCAAGAGAATAAGATAAATTTTATAGTCTAAATATTATTATAAGACAATAATATTTGACTTTTCTATTTTTGACAGCCAGTCTAAAAATAGACTTTGATCACTCTTGCTGTGATCACTCCTGTTGTGATCACTCATGCTGTGCTCATCCCTGCTGTGGTCACTCCTATTGTGATCATCCCTGCTGTGATAAAAAAATAGAACTTGCGCCATAATTTGCCTGCAGGCCCACTTAGTGAAGGCGACTCTTTTCACTAAGCTCCATCATCTTGTTGCAATCTCAACATTCAACACCTTTATTACCACATCTACAATGAATGGAGTGTAAGGAGGTACAACATTAGTTTTCACTCCTGTTTCAATAAGGATAGGTACAGGATCATTATAGTTCTAAGCTTCACTGAAAATAGGTGTAGGATGAATTTGAACTTCTGCTTCAGTGGAAACAAGTGTAATATTAGTTTGAGTTTTGAAATCCTAGACCTTAAAAAATTCCTTCCCACCATTAGTTCCAATTTGTTTTACAACTTTCTTCTCATGCCTCTCACAAGACTCTCTTCTAGGTTGTAACCATTTTTTCAACTCTTGTACTTTCCTTTGTAACCTATCATTTTCTTTCCTCAATGTAATAACTTCATTTAAGTTTTCCTTTTGTTTTATTCTTCACAGTTATTGTACCTCTAGATTTTTGAGAAAATTTTCTAGCCAAAACTATTGAAGTAGTAGTAGGAGAAAGAAAATTTGTTACTTCATAATCTTTGAGAGTAATCTTTTGGGCATAATCAACCACTACGGGATCAATAGGTGAGTTAAAAAATTTCACTAGCACATTGTTGATCAAATGTTATTAGGAAACGTTAACTAGAAGATCAGATTGAGGTTTGAAGGAGAAAAACTAAGCTCCTAACTTACATCAATCAAATCATCAAAAGGAAATTTTGGAGCCATATCTATTGAAAATGGAAACAAGAAAATCTTGATTTAACTTTCCCTTGAATTAAATTAGTTGAAAATTGTAATTCCACATCACAATACAACAAGAATGAGTTAAGTTAATTTCACTTAGTTGTCTTAGTTAATTCGAATTGAGGGCCTAACTTGAGTCATGTAGAATGGTTCCTAAATTTTACGAGCCTAGGCCGATTTTAATTTGAGTTGTAATAGATTAATTCGGTTAAACTGATTTAATGTCAGTTAAACTAGTTCCAACTGTTGGAGGAACTAGTAGGAGGTCTAGCAGTGGGGTGAAACTTCATGTGTTCAACTAGTTAACTAATAAATCAACCATAATTAACTCATTTATGCATGAAATTCGAGTTACCCAGCTAATATTGGAGTTTAAGGGAAGTGTATTATCAATTGCATAATTTTCTATGTTGTATAGGTGGTGTATGCGGTCAGAGAATGGCCTATAGGGATTGCACAATCTAGGATGGGGATTTCCCTAATTAATAGGTGGTTAATTCCTTGAGAAACAGTGTAAGGACATAGGAGCTTGTCAAGCATCATAATTGGCTAAGTATTGGCTAGAATCAGTTTGTGAGGTAGTGAGATATATTATACTTGTGTAGAGATTGTTTAGGTTGAACAAGCATTGTATTTCTTCTCTAATTTTCTAATATAATGAAATATAGAGATAGGAAGCGGTTTTGAGTAGCAAGATTTCCCCTTAGATAAATCTCTGAGCATATGTGATTGAATCTTGTCTCAACTTTTGTGATTCCTTGATTTATTTATTGTTTTCGCTCATTAGTAGAGTAGATTCAAGTCTTTTATTTTAGCATATTACATAAGAAATTTGAATCTACAAGGAATTTCTACAATATTTTCTAGAGAAGTGGGTTCTTATATAGTGGCAACAAAATCCATGGAGTGCTCTTGAGTTGAACTCGATTTAGAATCAATGGATGAATCTAAAATGATAATGTTTATAGTGTAACACCCTCCTCTCACATCTATCCAAGTAACCGACCAAGCGAGGTAAGCATGTGACAAGAATTTACCATGATATGATTCTACCTCCTAAGTCACCTTAAGGAAGTGGAAACAATGGAAACACACCATACAAACCTTCCACATCGGCAACAAGACTCCTAAGAACCATCCCAACCTCTTAGGTAGGTAGCCCCTAGGTCCCACTTAGTTTTTAGACCAATTAATCCTCGGACACTCCCATGATATGGGAATGAATGCATCCAGAAGGCTTTGGACACTCCCACATTATGGTATCCCAACGTCTAGGGACATTTCTGCTCAATGTTGTGCTTGTGTCCCCAAAATTTGAGCCACTTTTTCAAGCTCGGAGCTCAGGTCATTGCCAAGAACTAAATGACACCTTCATAACAAAAAGATAACAAGGGAATGTTGATACAAATGCAACTACTTGAATAAGGGATTAAATGGACCCCTATTAACCATTACAGGAAGTTCACCAAACATACTACAAATATGTAATATACAGGTGTAAACAACAGATCTGAGCATAGGGGTCTCATACTCGTCTGAGAATCGCTAAGAAGCATTGTTTACTTATATCATTTTCTCCATTATCATCTATTAATTCATAGATACGTTTTTCATTCATTTACAAATAAAAACATGAGGAAATCCATACATCAACACTATCATAATACATGCTTATAACCAACAAAATAAAAACAGAAATATCTAGGATACATCAGCCATAAAATCCACATATAAACCAATACATTTATATATAAGATATCAAAAAAAGAACCTCTTATTACTAAATGCAAAATCCAACCCAGGATGGGACTACCACATTCCACCCAACCATAGAATGGTGAGCCAATTCTCTCTTCGGCCATTCACCCTTGTGCCATATTCCAAGCAAGAATGTGGGACTCAAACCAAAGGAACCAACTAGGGCATTCTAAGGCTAAACCACCTCACCCTCATCAATAGAAATCAAGATTTACCGTAATCCATCCCAAATTACTAGGAAAACACAATAAACATGTAATGACATGCTTTACCATGATCTCCACTAGATCACTAGGAAAAAAACAAGCATGGGTGCCACCAGATTTCTCCACCTACACTGCGAGGAATTTTTCTATCTTTTAGCCTCTCAAGCTTTACCATAATCCACAATTTGATCTAGGAATCACTAGCTCGTAAACCAGGACACCACCCTATAGGATTTAAGGTATATCCCTCCATTCACTGATAACAATTCCTAGGCCTAATCAAGGGAAACCACCTCTAAGATTTATGTATATCCCGCCATTCATAGGTCAAGGATTCGTAGGCCAACCGAGACAACACAAAATCCATATTTTATACAACCCATAGTCTTGTTCAGGGGTTACTAGGCCATGTGTTATATCATTTAGAGATCCACCTCACCCGACTTCGACTCCATCTGGTAATCTAACTCAACAAAAACATGAGAACCCCATCACACCATGGCTATCTAAAAATGGCAAGGCTAGGCTGAAAGAATTGTCACACTTGGAAAAAACCATGTCATAACAAAAAAAGAACCACATGCAATACCATGCATGCCATGTCTAGCAAGGAAAACACACATCCATGTCACATGAGGCATGACAACATCAATCAGACACAAAAATTGAAATCCCAAACCCACTCGAAAGGGACTACGACCAGTCGATCTATGGAGAGCTCTATTATAGTTGTGTTGCATATAGAGAAGGATCTCATCCTAGGTTTGTGGATTCTTGGATTTGTACATGTATAGTATGTGCACTATCATCCTATTGATGACTTTTATCTGGCCATTGGTCTGGGGATGGAATGCAATCGACTTGGTGAGCTTTGTATCCAATAGTGTCCAAAGGCTCAATCAGAATGTGTTTAGGAACGTTCTATCTCGATATGATATAATGGTTTTCGGGATCCCAAAATATACCCACACTCATTCAAAGAAGCATTTGGAAGTGTCGTCTATTGTGATACTCTTCTTGCATGCCACCAATATAGGCATATTAGAAAATTTGTTCACAACGACAAATACATATTCATTATTATGCTTGGTAGAAGGGAGGCAAAAGAGATAGTCCATGAAGATGGATTCCCAAGACTAACTGGGACTAGGAAGAGGAATGTATAGGCCTATCTTCTTGATGGTTGGCTTGGAGATGGCACAGGGAGCATAGGATCTGATATATTTTCCAAAATCCTCTCAGACTTTTGGCCAATAAAAGTACTTCTAGAGTACGACCACTATTTTCTCCACACCAAAGTGTCCTGTGACTCAACTGTAGTGCACCTCCAAAATCAGATTGGCATGCTTTCTTGAAGGAACACAAAGGTGCCCTAGGTAGCACAATAATGCATACTAGAGGTGGAAATCAAGAATTTTCTTTCCTTCCATTAGAATCTAGTATGTGGTGGTGAACTCAGGATCATTTTTGTATAGTTGCAACCATCCAAAGTTCTTGTGGCCACAGGAGTTGAGAACAATAGTCAATGTTGCAACTGGGGTCCGGCTGAGGCAATACGAAACATTATTGATGATGCCCTTTTTTATTTAATGTTCAAGTGAAATTGTTTCATATATGTAGACCAATTTTGATGACGATCGTTGGACAACTTCCCTTTTTTTTGTATAAACTCAAGATTTCAATGATTCGAGTGGATGATTGTCTTCTACCCTAAAATTTAATGTTTCCATTGTCAACAAGCATGCATGATAGACTACATCTCTTTATCATAGGAGGGGTAATTCCAAATTGTATCGAAAAGTGTCTCACTATGATAGGCCATTGGATGTCCATGTTGGATGAGGGCTAGAATAATAACATAGTCGAAGGCGTATGTCTGAATTTCAAATGGTTTTTGTAGGTCTAGAAATGTGAGTACATGTGTAGAGTAGAGGTGGTTCTTTATTTAAATAAATGCCTTCTGTTGGGACTTGGACTAGAAAAACTTTTCTTTCATTCTTCCCTTGGTAATTTAACTCAAGGGCCAAGTGATATGGTAGAATCCCAACACGAACCTTAAAAAAAACAATACAAGGCCCAAAATTTTGTCAAGCTATGTTAGAGTGGTCAGGGTTGGCCAATCCCAAATGACTTGGATCTTAATTGGATCCATATGCACACCTTTCTCATCTATGATGTAACCTAGATACTAGACCTCGCTCTTGCCAAAGGTAAATTTCTCCAAGTTGGCACACAGTTTGTGATCTCGCAGTGTTTGAATGACATGTCGAATGTGTGGAAAGTGCTCCTCCCAACTCTTGTTGAAGACGAGGATGTCATCCAGATAAAAATCCACGAACCAGTTGGTGAAGGGCCGCAAGATGTCATCCATAAACCTCATAAAAATAGCATGGGAATTTGTCAACCTGAAGGGAATGAACAATCATTCAGAAAGGCCTTGTTTGGATTTGAAGGTAGTCTTCATAAATTTGTGGGCTCTATTAGAACCTATTGATAGACAGACTTCAGATCAATCTTACTAAAATACTTGGCCCCCTTGAAATGGTCCAGAAGGCCATCAATCCATAGGATTTGACAGTGATTCCTCACAATGATTTTGTCTAATGCCCGATAATCAATGTAGAGCATTAAGTCCCATCCTTATTTTTTACAAGTACAATTGGGCTCCCACAAGGTGAGGAACTTTGTTATATGTGCCCTATTTTTAGCAACTCCTGAATATGATGCTTAATCTCTTCATTTTCCAGAATGGAGTAGTCGTATATCAGCCCATTGGGTGGAGGTACTCCAAGAATCAGATCGATCAAATGCTTAACCTAACAGTGCAAGGGTACCCTTGTGGGTAAGGAGAAGATGTCCCTATATTTTTCCATGACCTTATCCACCTCCTTTTGCTGCATGTAAGAACCATTTCCGAGGCCCATGGATGTGGCCACAATGTTCCCTTTACTTTGAGAGTGAATTACAAAGAAAACAAATTTTCTGGTCTGGGAGATGATCTTATTGCATTGATTAGCAAAGATCAAAGAGATGGTGGTAGGTGGGGCTACCTATGGTATCTTGTATAGCTTATTTCCCAAAGTAATAATAACAGTGTGAGACCTAGACTCATGCACAACAATATGCATCCACAAGTATGGTTGGCCTAATAATACATCAAAAACTTCAAAAGGAGAAACATCATATAGTACCTCATCAATGAAGGGCTTGATGTTGTAGGGAAGGCGACATTGTTGGCTGAAGCAGCGATATCATCCTTAGTGAAGCCACCTGATGGTGTATGATTATGGGTGTGTTGTGGTTAGTAGACCCAACTGCTTCACAACCTCTACTGAAATGAGGTTCTTTTGGCTCCCACTATCAAAAGTGAACTGTAGTGGAGAACCCTTCACCCACATCTATGACTAGAAGAGGCACTCCTCCTCCTCTAGATCTTCGAGCTTAATTTTCTGGAACCTGGTGGTGGTAACAGTGGCATTGGGCTCTGCATCAATAATATTCTTCCCTTTGTAATTCCCACTGTCAAGTTATGACTCATATTCATAACATGCATTTGAATCTGAAGCCTTCATCTCGACCACTAATGACTGCTTGGCTCAACGCTCACTAGTGTTCTAAGTGGGGCTTTTATGGAACTCACACCACTTTCCTATGCCCTTGTTTTTCTTCGTGGTGTTCTTATTTTCTTGAGGATTTGGCAAGTTGTCTTGGGTCACCCCGCCTTGGCCTTTTCCTTTGTTTTATAGATTAGGGGCACCTTTCCCTTGTTTTGGATTCGCGGAACCAAAGTCTCACTTATTCTATTTAAATTTCTACTCAATCTTCACATCATATTGATAGGTGGCACTAGGAGAAGAGATGTCTACGGACTCCATCTCATGTTGGATGTCTTTGTGTAGACAGTTGTGGTACTTGAGTACCATATACCGCTATAAATCCTTGATATTGAAGTCCGTACGAAGGTGATGATGGGCTGAAATGTACAACCAACAATCAGGGGGTCTCCTCAGTGTGAAGTCTCGATTATACCTCACACTGTTTTGGACAGGAGCCCCATCCAGTATGTGGGCCTGACTGCCACCATAAATGTTTCTGTTATTGGTTATCAAATGAGGAGGTGTCAAAGTGGGGACAAGAATCAGATGGTGAAACAAAATCAACCCAAGATTGACAAACTACAGAAAGAGGTACAAACAAGTCTCAGTAGCAATAAGAAGAGGAAGAGGTAGGCCATGAGAGGGATCAGTGAGCCAAAACCCAATCATACATACATAAACAAGAAAATGCTAGAAGTTAATTTCCAAATAGTTCACAGTAGATCATTGACATGGAAAGAAATAAGTAAATACAAATTCGAAAGAAAAACATACATGCAACAAATATGAACTAGTCCATAACATATTGCGTATAAGAAAGCACAAATACAAATACAGTGACAATACTAGACAACCAATACAACATCCATGAGTAAGCATGGGAATCAGTGCCAAACATAAAGAACATATTATTAATGTTGTTGCAACTTCAAGTACATTTCTTGTAATTGGTCACAACCCAATAGTGGAACATGGGTTGTTCATACCATTTCCCAATGCAAAACCCTAGCCTCACTACAACTCCACTCTACTAGCTACCAAGAGCTGAGTGCCTCTAGCTCTCGAGCATAAATTGACTATCTAATCCTAGCCTCAACTCAAGTATTAAAATTCCTCCCCTATTTGAAATGAGGCATGAGGGAGTATTTATAGAGATGAGGTGACTATTCACCTATCGTGACACTTGACCTACCCTCATGACTCTTGAACTTCCTTACTTCTCTCTCATGCCTACTTCTTGGAACCTGTGCAATTGATCTCAACATAACTACTGACACCTTGATGAGAACATTTACATATTGATAGAGGAGAAAATGTGAGCATAATGAGTAGGGTTGTTGGAAACCCTGATTTTTTTGCACAGTTATGATGAGCTACTAAATAGGGTTGCGATGCATTTTCAATGTTGAATGGTGATTTTCCAGCCACTGTTCCTACCCTTATAGTTGACATAGTGTCTTGGGTAGCCGAGTGGATTCAACTTTCCTAGTTGTCGAAATATTGAACGCAAGACTTATTGCAAGAAACCCTAGATTTCTCCATGAAAAATAACCATTCCTACCAGAAAACAAATAACACTATCATATGAAGATGAAGAATAATTCCAAGAACATGAAAAATTAACCAGAAGTAATCCATCAACTCAGACTCCTGTATAGTCCTTTTCTACGCCACAATGTTGTTGCGATTTGTAGTCCACACAGGATGATCTTGATCATTGATTTGAGAGGAGTTCACAACTCATATTATAGTATGCGACCATAGGAGAAAATCCCAAAGACAACCACATCCTCCTTGAATTCACCTTCTTTGAATAACTCTCAATGTGCAAGGTGCCAAGTATGCCCAACTAGAAGCGAATTCTCATGGGTTGTTTAAACAAATTGATGACATATTTTACTCTCTTGATTTTCTGAACTACATTATTCATTCTACTCCAGTCAAGATTCTTTTCAAAGTCCAAAATAATGCATTTTCATGGCTAGTATCTGCTAGTCTCGTCATTAAGGGAAGTCACACTTCTAATGGGTAGAGTGAATCGTAAGTTACATTATGGCATTGGTGATACTTAGGGATGTGACTTTATGGTAGGTTTCAAAGTCACAATTGTGACATTTATAGAAAAATACGACCCTAATTCATATGCGACCTGCGACTACATCCAACACTGTGACTTCACCATCAATCCAAGCAATATCCCTTACTCTCCAGCGCAAGGATGGTAAACGATATTCATTAGGAGTATGACTACATCCAACACTGTGACTTCACCATCAATCCAAGAAATATCCCTTATTCTCCAGCACAAGGATGGCCAACGATATTCATTGGGGGTATGAGGGGCTCAAGTGCAATATGGCTCGTGGAGAGATTTCCAAAGAAGGATTCGACTTAGATAAATAATTTGGTTGAATTTTAGCTAAGGTCGTAGTTCTGGTCTTTTGCTAATGTTGAAATTGCATTATACGACCACACGATGCTAATTAGATAATTTGAGAGTAAAACAAGTAGCCAAGTCACATTATACTATAGGTTTCTCACTCCCACTGCTTCTCTGAGGCTCTAAGGTGTGATCCTGTGATTCGGGTGAAACTGCGACTTACTAGAGGTTGTATAGTCACGTTTAGAGGTGGTATCACTTTTATCGGTGTATCCCTGGGGTCTGCAATGGGATTTTGCGATCAAGCAGCATGGGATTGTTCAAGTCCTTTTTTCATAAGTGCCCCTTTCAAACCATTTACATTTGGAAGTTGCAGCCTTACCCAATTCGTTCTCACGAATCCAAATAGGCTTCGATTTATTAAATTCAAACTTGGCGATCTACCTGGAGTGACCACATTTTCGCATGACTTTCTAGCTACCGCCATAGGAGAACTGTCTGTTTCAAGAATTCATTTAATCTCGGCCAAAGGCTTAGCTTTTAAATATGAGATAAAATTCGCAACAATGGCAGAAGTAGTGAACCAGACAGTATGCCCAATGGGGCCATAGCTAAAATATTTTTATAAGAGATATTAGTAGTAGCACTGGGAATAAAAGATGTGAAATAAAGGCCTGTAAAAATAGCAATTTCGATCACGCTTGATCCTTCTTTAGTAGCTAGCGTCACTGCTAAAATTACACATATTTATATACACAAAAGAATTTGTCAAACCAGTCCTTAGTCTATCAAAACCCACCTTTTGTTGAGTGATGGCCTGCGCTAACCATTGTGACAGTGCCCCTATAGAAGCCCCACATGCAAGAAAAATTCCACTAGATAAAGAAATATGTGAAGCACTAACATCAAACAATAGAAAGGATAATTTCTCCGCTGAAAAGTAATGGGCTCAATGAGGGAATTTCAAAAATACAAATATTTACTGGCTTTTCGTATAATGCATAATACCCTGGGTACCCTTTCGATATTTCAGTGTTTTCGTTTCTCATACTGGCCTCATTCTCGAATTTAACGAACCTTTCATCATAGTATCGTGCCACCAATATTTTCATGAATTCCAACAACAATGGATGCTATAATGTCTAGACCATGGGTTTTCAATGAACCACAATCGTCGTAGTCTAAAAAGGAATAAGGCTTGACTTCCTTTAGTGCATATGGTTGTGTTTGCAATGAGTTGCGCATATGGGCAGAATGTCGATTCCCTTTGGAATGAACATAATTTTCTTATGGCTTTTTCTCTCCATGCATCAGTCGCATTATCTCATCTTGTGTTGTCTTTATATGCTCACCATTAATTCAAATTTGCGATTAAAGTATCATTCCACTCTTTTCAACGTGTTGTGATTTCTTTAAATGAATGGTGTATCAACAACCTTTACATGCATGGCGTTATACATAACTCAACATATCTTAATGACTTTTATCCCACTGTCATCCTATTTACAACATGATGGTTTATGTTTCGGTCGTGCCTTGCAGTTCTCAAGGAAAGCTAGGTTGCATCTTAGAAACACGACTTATGGTGAATTTGCGTGGTTGCATAACAAGTAGGTCGCACATCCAGGTCATATTTTTGAGGCTATGAGGTGCGACTTCGCGACCTCCAAACTCACAAAATAAATTGCGACCAGTGGAATAAGCATAATGCAGCTTGCAAGCCTACCTCTTCCCACTAGTCCTCATAGGGATACCATCAATCATGCTTGGCCTCTGTTTGCCAAAATCCAATGCCTAGTGTTATGTCATACACATCAATGTGTAGTGATTAGAAGTTGCTAAAGCATGGGTTTCAATTGTAGCAATTTTTTAACCGATGTTTAGTTCTCTCAATGCTTCGACGTGTGGCCGACGCTCTTATCAAAACCTTATTCTATGTTCGAACAAAGTATCGTTTAAATGTCTACAACATTGTTAACATTGTTTTGGGATAACGTTGAACCCCATGCTTTCCTATACTAGTGAACTACCTCGACGCATTGTATATGGTTCTTCAATACACTTGTAATGAGTGTCGGCACCATCCATCATAATGTTGGTTGCATGATGCTTCCCCTCATCTTATGATTTTATAGTCATCAAAAGGCCCTGCGACATCCAATTTGCAAAAGAGTAAGGACTTATAAGGAAATTCTCATACAAATACAATTAATGAGACTTTTAAATGAATTTAAGGCATTGAAATCTAATGTTATGATTATTTTCAAATTAAATAACAAGATTTAAACATAAAAAAAAAAACATATAACAAAGGCCTTCGAACACATAGCTTTATTATTCTTAATTAAAATATGTTTGGAAATAATTGCAATATAGGATTTTAGGTGACTTTGCAAACAACACTAGTTCAAGTATTCAAAGGTTTTCTTGAAAGGATAATCATGCCAAGTGGAATAAAAAAATTTAGTAACCTATTCTTTCACGTGGAGATTTCCTCTTAAAAACATTAAAGACTTGTGTACATGAATATGCCCAGGGAAATTAAAAATAAGCTTAAAAGTTGATGGGGTGCAAGGCACATAATGCACATCCAGAGAGGAGTATCGAGCCAAGCTTTAATGAGTCCTTGAATGAAGGGCATGATTGCTTATGGTTTTGGAAAAGTTTACGCAAATGAAAATTACCTTAATTGACTCACACTTAGAAAAGGCAAGATGTGGCATGATTAACAAAATAAAACACTTGCCAATATTTTGGGAATACACCCCATGAAACTGAGGACCTTCAAGTAGAAAAGAAGATCCAAATTTGAAGGGGGTGGCAATGAGACCCTGATACTTTAAACAAAATGTTAAAATGCATAGATGTGAGCAATATGCATTATTGCGCATAAGTAGCAATATGGTTTGATAATAGTTGGGGCATTCGGGAAATGGACCAATTGGGAGCATGTTCACAACCTTCAAGCCCTAAGGCGAGTGGAGGAGGGGCCAAAATTTTGAATATGCCCAAAATTTTTAGTGATGTTGTAGAAGCTACAACAGAAGGGTATGAAAAATATTTGTGAATTCTAGCACATCTTGGTCCCTTCCCTTCCACAGTGTGGTCCACTTTATGTACTTATCTTCATAGCCCCCATTTCAGAAAGAATTCCATGTGGGTGCAGCTAAAAATAGTGAGGGCTCCCTCTTGTCCCTTTGCTCACAGTAGGTTTCCCACTAGTCCTTGACATGGAGGCTAGCCTGGAGGAGTAAAAAAATAATCATTTCCCTATTGGAAAAATCATGAACCAAAAAATATCCTTCCAATAGATTTAACCATATATCTACAACATATGCATCTATCTGGCCTTCAAATATGGGAATATCAAATTTGACTTGTACCTTAAAGGGAGTGGTGCCTCTAGGGTGGCTGTTAGATGAAGATGCATCGCTTGTGGGCATCCGCTTAAGGATCTGGGCAAAGCTTTTCATCATCACGTTCCTTTGTTGCTCGAGGGCTTCTTCGAGCAATATTTTGAAAGGATATCCTAATCCCTCGTATTTCTTTTCATCTGTCATGGGGGATTGTCGAGATCGACAAGGCCGATCTTGTAAAGGTTCAACCGGTTCGAGTTGTAACTCCTTATACCCCAACCTAGTTAGGTACATGCATAGAAAAACAGAGAAAGAGTAGACCACTCTGATATCACTGATCCATATTTACGAAGGAATGAGATGAAATATAGATATAAACATAAACACAGAGATGCATCGAAAACATAACTTCAATTCATTAATAAGAAAGTATTGAAAATTGTTTACATGCAGAATGGAAATAAACCAGCTCAAGTGGTGGTTACTTATCTTTGAGAATATATGTGGTGGCTACATGCCTTCTAAATGGTGTTACAATGAGGCTTGAAGGCCTATTTATTATTCAAAAACAATGGAAACCCCTAAACATCCAAAAACCTAACCCTAGGAGATGAAGCACCAAATGTTTATGGGCTTCATTGGGGTAAATTGGTACATCAACTTCTCAGGGTCGTAAATTGTTGCACCAACTCCTTCCCCTTATGCTCTGTAGTTCCACTTTCACTGCCCTCTTCAACGTTCTACAAGCTTTAGTCTCTGCCGTCAACTCCAATGTAAAAATAGTTAACTCTCAGCACTTAGATACCTGCTCCTCAGACACTCAGCCTCAACACAATTGTTGCATCCCCCACTTTGCAAAATTACAATCCACTATTTTGTTCCTCTACTGCATAAGCAACGATGCAGTTCATGATGTCCTTCATGTTGTCTAAAATGATGCACCATCACGGTTTCCCAGTTTTTGTCGCATCAATTTTCCTTACCTCTGCAACTACATTCAACTCTGAAAATGAACTTCTTTCACTCAACCATCATATTTGCATTAAATTGCAGACTAGGTATTTGAGTGTCTCTGGTACTAAGAATGAATTATCAATCAACCTACACACTATAGTAAGGCTCCCCGTGATAATTAATTTCTTGTAGTTCTCAGCTTGTACCCTTGGTATGTCTCTCCTTCCTGTTGTAGTTGTAGCATGCCATCAGAGCCCAAATATTCATTGGTATGGGTTCCCTTAACCATTGTTTTCATTTAATTCCTCATGGCATGCAAGTATGTTCAGGGAGGAATTTTTTTGTATGGATCAAGCTTAATTAATCCATTTTGTAGACCATGGTCCTCTCCATCTTTAATCCAAAGCTCTCGACAAATGCCATTAATCTAGCCACCAACTCTTCAATGCACATTTACCTGGTTTTCTTGTGCTTCTAATTATCAAGCTATGGTAATGACTAATTATAGCATAACCACCGAATATGTAGGACTTCTCTCCAAAGTTGTTGACTCATTCGTTCCTTTCAACATATGTTGCAACTGATTTGGGGACCCAGATGCCCTAGTGCCCGTAACATTTTCCAAAATAACATTTCATAAGGGTTACAGGCTTCTAGGATTCCAGGCACGAATCCATTAGTGTGCATCACTTCCAGTGTTGGTCGGTCATGGCGTCCTCTTATTTTTATTTTTCCCGAAGTCCTTTAAATGCTTGCTCGCAGTGTCTTTCTTTGTCCATAGACCAAAGGCCCTTGGTCACCAAAACATGTGAAACCACGGAAAAACCAAGTCTTGGGCACGCATTTTGCTATTCAACGAAACTCTTAAATGTCGGCAAAATATTTCGTTACCCAATTTTTTTACTCGCCATAAAATGTATGCCACTACTGAGTTGGAGACCCAAATTCCCATATGCCCATAACTTTTTATAAAATAGATTTCATACTCCTTACGGGCTTATGGGCTTTTGGGTATGTCCCACTTGTGTGCACCACTTCCAATTCCTGCTCCTCTTCCTTTACACGTTGTTATTGGAGGTTCTAAGCTTGGCCCACTTTCCACTTATTGGTATCTTTTCAAACCTTCGTATGTCAGTCCCACTAAAATACCCAACACTTAATTATAATAGCTTCTGGGCTTCTAACCTTCCAGGCTTTCAGGCTTCTGAGAAACTTCCACTCGCTATCAACTGGCTTCCGAGTTTTTTGTTTTCTAGGCTTTTAGGCTTCCAAGAATTGTTCCTGCTACCCTGGCTCATTGTTATCCCAAATATATTTTAAACAAAAATTTAGGCTTCCAAGATTGTTAATATCGATTTAAGGTCCTTACTTCGACTAGCCACAACTCTTGATAAAGGGGGTCATTTTCCAACTTCAGCATACCATTCAAAAGATATCTCTAAGCACTTCCCAAATATGCCACTTCCAAGAGCATCTAACCTAAACACCTAAGGCATAATCTCCTCCAAATTCTGAGGCTCCCAACCATTATAATCATATTTTTATGGCTTCTCCACTAAGCCTACTACTATGGCGATTATCTACAAAATATTGCAGCAACCATGGGACTCCCCCTGAGCTTGGAACCAATGCCAACTTCTACTGCCACTAAATTCAATACTAATCTGGTTGACATCAATGCCCACATATTGAATGCTAGTTGTCCAAAAATGATAATAAAGTGTTAAATGAGAGCTAAATTTGTTGACTATGATGCCTCTCATGAAGTACACCTTGGACCGTATCACTTATCACTCACATTTATTGATTAAGGGTCAACCTAAGAATTATTCCTCCCCATGGGGCTAGGAACACCTAATATCGGCATTTGATGATCCTCCAATACCTAAATATTGCAACATGCATAAGTCTTTAGCCAATGTAAAGTTTGAAGAACATACTTTGTGGGTTATGCTTAGATTTAAGATTGAATATGTTCCACTTTTTATGCTTCAATTACTACTTTTTCCATGATAGATTATCTTATTTGATTCCTTGAGCTTGTATTTGATGAACATCCAAACATGGTCATGGCCCTTTAGAGGACATTATACACTTCATGAATGATCATTTAACACCATTTGGAGATACTTCCACTTCATCATGGGCATTGCCAACTTGATGGAGAGTGTTTTGCTTGATGATGTCTTGGCACACCTCAAAAGACCCTCCTCCACGCTTGGTTCCTTGGACACTGCCCATTGGAACTAGGAGGTTACTCTCACATGATGATGTGGTTCCTTTTTACATGATATTGGGCTTGAGGAGGATGGCATTGAGCTTGTGAGGAAACTTTTTGGTGATGAGGCATGATCTTTGATGAAGATACACACCCCTTGGACTATTCATTGAATCTTTTGATGGAGAGACATGTCTTTTGAAGCCTCTAGACTCACAAATACCCTCTTTAAGAAGTTTTTTTCATATTTTACCATTGTATTTCACATTTGAGACTATTCTAACCTGATAACATATCCACCTTTTATCATGAATTTGTTATTCTCTCCTCATAATATTATACTTTTCCCAATATTCACCCCCTACCCTATATCAGGGGTAAGGGTGGGTGGAAATATTGGGAAAATCATCCTCATATAGGGAAAATTATAATACCGGGAAAATTATAATGTTGACATTGTGGGGGAAATTATTAATAAAATCACCTTTATATGGGGCATATTATAATACAATATTTTAGCTTACCCAATATCTTTGGCCTCACCTCCCCCCCAAATATTGAGAAAATTATAATATTATATCATAATATGTCTTATATGAGGAAAATTTGCACAATATTTACCTTCATCTTCGCTCAATTATATGGGCGGGGGTTCGAAGAAATATTGGGCAAATTATAATATAACATATGATAATTTTTCGAATCTTTCCCTCCACCTCTAGTCTAAATATGAGGCAAATTATAATATTATATTATAATTTTCCCTATATGAGGGTGATTTTCCCAATATTTCCCCACGTCCACTTTATATAATATAATTTTATATTATAATTTTCCCTATATGAGGGTAATTTGCCCAATGTTTCTCATCACCCCAACCCTACCTATTATAATTTGCCCATTATGAAGATAATTTTCCCAATATTCTCTCTCATCCCACCCTATATTGCCATTGGTGGGGGACTATATAACCATCCTATATGGGTGGGACTAGAGCAAATATTATAATTTGTGGAATATGAAGGTTGGGATGAGGGAAATATTAAGAAAATTTAATATAATATTTTCCCTCACCCCCTCTCTTATAGAAGGTGGTTATATTATAATTTAGCCAATATTTCTCATCTCCACCCTATAATATTATAATATGCCCAATACTCCTTAGGGTTATATGAAATTGGGTTATATGAAATTAAAAAGTGGAACTAGGAGGAAATATTGAGCAAATTATAATATTATACTATAATATATTTTCCCTCATCCCATTTTCTTTCCATGTGTACAACCGCCCATTAGCAACTAATGGTAAGTGGACATTATTGGTGTCGGGTCGTTGATGCTTTAATCACATCAGACGGTTCGCGATGCAGGCTTTGGTCACCATTGACATTGATTGATCAACGTTGCAGGAAACCTGTGGGTCCCGCGGAAGTGGGGTTGGAGTCGTTCGATGCTCGCCGATCCTGACTGCCGCGTGAGCAAAATTATTAAACTACATCTTGGTTTAGGATGGATGGGAAATTTAATTTTAAATTTAGATAAATATAAATGATATTAATATAATATAAATAAAGTTAGTTTTAATTCAAATATAGTTAATTAAAGTTAAAAATAAATAAAAATATAAAAATAAGTGTAATATGTAAAGTTGTTATTTAGTATATGTTTTTATGCAAAAAGTAATTTTTAACAGATTAATTCTCTTTAGAATAATTATAGAGCGGTATAATATAGAGTTGTTATATTAAAAAATGTGGAACATTTAATTAATTAAAATGGCCACCTAAATGTTCATGGGCATTGAGTAGAAAGTTATAGGGTGTTTTATTAAGGCATTTAGTGGTGAAAAGGTTGTTGGTTTAGTGTGGGCAAAAATACAACCATGTTAAGGATTGGTGTGACCCATGCCAGTTGTGAACCCAAATGATTATCATTAATTTATTGAAATACTTGATTAAAATGATATAGACTTGTGCATTATCATGAAACACACTCTCATCAATATACACAATGTTATTTGAAAAACCCCCATAACAATAAAGAATTAGATGATGTCAATATAGGACATAGGACAATGTCCAAAACACACATGTTGTTTTTTAAAGGGTTCCATGCTAAAGGTCCAATTTGTTTAGATTTCAATATTTTACTTATTCTTACAATTTACAAAAGTGGAATATTAAACTTAGATTAATAACATTATTATTAATATTGTATTTATTCTTTGCAATTTGCCATGTTAAATAATAAATATACATCATTTTAATTATACAAGTAACTTGTTACATCATCTTGATAATTAAGTATATTTAAGACAAATGAAATTTGAAGCTTTGATCTTATTAAAAGTATTTAAATTATGGTTGTTTTTTCTTTTAACTCATAATTTTTGCAAAATAATTAAGATGTGATATCTTTCAAATTTATCAATATATTTATATTTTTTTATTTTTAACAATTTACAAAAAAAAATGAAATATTAAATTTAAATTAATAATTACTTAATCTTTCTCATACATAATTTTATTTATATGAGTAACTTGTTTATATTATATTGACAAGTATATTTATGGCAAATGAAAACTTTCATTAAGATATTACAAGGTTGATTTCTTTTGAAAGCATTTGAATTTTACTTATTTTTAATTACTTATTTAAAGAAATGTGCATTTTTTGTAAAATAGTTCAAGTACTTATTTTTTTAATTTACTTATTTAAGAAATGTGCATTTTTGTAAAATAGTTCAAGTATAGTTTATGATAGTTTATGATTTATAAAATAGTATTATATATAAAATATTTATGATTTATAAAAATGCATTATATATAAATAAAATAACTTGTTAGAATTTTTATAAAATTAAAATATTTATATAAACTATTAAATATCAATTTTATCAAATTTTGTAAATTTAAATTTATAAATAATAAGTAAACGAGTTAATGCTAATATATATATTATTTATTAAACAGATTTTCTTAGGAATTTTTTTTTACTAATATTATTTTAATTATGTGAAATCAAAACATTTCTATGAAATGTAATACTAAATTTATGAAGGTTATTATGATATATCTTGTAAAATAAAGTTGCTTTAATGCGGTGTAAGTCTAAGTCAAAATTAAAAAGTATGTATTTACTAAATATATTAAAAAACTAGTAGATAATCAGTGCTCGGAGCCATAATGAAGTAGGGCTTCACAACAATAATGAAATATGTGGAGTATAATCAGTGTTGTGCAATCATAATAAAGAAGGGCTTCACAACAACAATGAAGTATATGGAGTATTGATGGGTATCATGAAATATATATTAAAATATATATGAAGTAGGACTTCACAACAATACTGAAGTATGTGGAGTACCCATGGGTATCATGAAATATATTTATTAAAATATATATGAGATGTGTAGGTGTATGGCTTGTTATATATTAAAATATTTTCGAAAACATAATAAGTAAAAGTGAAAATTAGACAATATTTAAATTACAAAACAAAACAACCAAAAAAATGAAAATTAGACAATATTTAAATTACAAAACAAAACAAAAAAGTGAAAATTAGACAACATTTAAATCGTGTGGTTAAAGAAAAAAGAGGTTGAGAGTAATGTTAATAAATGGTGATAGTCCATGGTAAAGTTGATTTATTTAATTTTTTATTAGATAATTAATTTTGTTTATCATATATTTAAGTTATTTTATAATGATGATTTGATGTGTGTATTGAATTTTTATAAATGTTGGGATGTGATGTGTGTACTCTTATGACACGACACTTGGTGGCATATAATTTTTTTTTAATATTAATTGTATTTCTAGTAAATTTTATTTATAACTCAATAAAATTAGTTTTTCTAACTATATGAGCCAACTAAAAATTTAAATTTAAATTTAAAATTTTTCATGATTTAATTTTAATTTACAAAATATTCTTAATATTAGTTTTTTTCAAAACTTTAATAAACATTATAAAATATGTTTTAAATTTGCCTAATAAAAATCAATCATTTTTTACTAAAAGATTACAATATAACCTCCCATCAATAAGAATAAAGCTGGTCAATAATTTCATATTAATTTATAAACAAAATTGTTTTATTTATAAACTATCTCTCTAACATTTATAAACTAGAATTTTAATTAAAAAAAAACAACAATTTCCAATTTTCTTTTAGTCCATCTAAAACAAATTATTATGATTACATAAGACTATATAATTTAAATATCAATACAAATAACTCTATCTTCTAAACCGATGAAAGGTAAACATGTAAATTTCCAATATATATTACTTCATAAAACATTTTTATATTGTTAAAAACTTTCCTCCGTGTAAAGGTAAAATGTTGCTCAACAATAAATGACAGAACAAAACTGTACAATTTGTGTTGAGAACAATAAATACATGATTAATGAAATAATAATTTTGTTAACGAGAAAAGATTTATTTACCTGATATTAAATAATATAATTATTATGTTCGTAATTAGGTAACGATAAAATTGGTGATTATGTATAGGAAAAATTATCTTAATAAAAAATAATTGAGACTGTGTTCACTTAGAAAGGCTGACGGATGGTTTGAGTATGCTGTAAAACTATTTCTGGTTGGCTAAGAGCTAGTTTTCTTAGGACTTAAAAAAATAGGGTAACGGCTCAAGACCCAGAGGCATCTGGCAGGAGTGAAAGCATGCTCTTTTATTGACCACCAGTGGGTTATTACAGATGGCCTGGTTTTTCTTAATAACAATGATGAGTGAAATCAACATTGACGGATAGCAACCAGAAATGACTATCCTCACTATTAATTTAACCCCTGAATTTGATAAATTTTTACACCTTCCTAAAAAAAAGACAAAAAACAAAACAAACAAAACTGACCGCGATTCAATCTCTCAAGATTTATTCCTCGAAGTCGGAGTTATGATGGGCAAATTCACACCAACAAAGAAAATGAATGTTATCATGATAGAATTTCGAAGGGCTATTCAGCTTTTTAAATTAATGTTAAAAAGCTGCGGGGAAAATAGTGAATATTGAATCAGCGTTCTCTTTTTAAAACTCCATTCTATTTTCTTACCCTATTTAGAATATATTACTAAATTTGTTATATATTAAAATTTTCTCACATGAATCTCAACAAAAAAATGACGGTGAATTAACCATGAAAATAATTACACTGAAGTGTTCTTTCTATAGAGTTCGGTCACAAACACTATTCACGTTAGCCTATACTTGTCTCCATTTTTGTCTTCCATCCAAAATTTAACACATGGAAAGTCATTATTTTTGTTTTTTTGGCCCATAAAAAATTGAACACGTGGAAGTCATTGCCACGCTGCACGTGCGTCTTTTTCCGTCTTTCTTCTTCTATTGTTTCGATGACCCCTTTCTCTTTGGCCATTTCAATAGCCACGACTTCATTAGGGTAACGAGCTCAGCTTTTCTGGGCATTTGAGCACCTTCCTCCTCGAACTCCATCTGGGCCAATTTTGCTTTGGGCTCCAAGGTGGGGCATTACAGTGAATTCCTTTGGAGATTTCTCAAATGTGGCAGGGCTTCTATCAACTATCTTCTCTGTTACAAGAACCTCCTCAACGCATGTTGGAGACACAGAGAAGACAAAACAAATAATTCACACACAAATCCACGAGTTGCGGCTCCTATTGATCACACAAAACATGATACTTACAATGAACCCGGTGAAGGGTATTTAAACTTTTCGAACTAGCCACTTGCCGAAAATATCTTGACATGCAACCACACACTAAAAGTCATCTATCACTTAACTCGCCTTGACTCAACACTCAAACACTCAACCTTCAACAATTAGTTAACTGACTCTCTAAGTTTAGCCAACTCCTCATGCAGGAGTAATTAGCTTATTTTAACACTCCCCCTTAATTACGACTACTAAACTAAAACATGACTCGTGACAACTCAAACATGCATGTTGGTCTATGTCTCAGTTAGGATTACAACACCCAAGTTTCTTCTAAGAAACTCAAACACGTCTTTTGCTAATGACTTAGTAAATATATCAACCAATTGATCACTAGATTTACAAGGCTTCAAGTGAACTTCTCCATTGCTTACAAGTTCCCTAATAAAGTGATATCTAGTATCAATATGCTTGATCTTTTGATGAAACACACTATTCTTGGATAGTGCATTCGTCGAAGTGTTATCACAATATATTGTTGTTGGTCCTTGTCGTTTCTGCTTGAGTCAATCAAATACTCTAATGGGAGGTAATCCTCTGACCATCTGTTTTTACTCCAACAATCTTAAACAAGAAAAGTGCAAGTGTCCAAATCAAAAGTGCCATAACCAATAATCATTAGAACATGCAACTATAAAAGAACTTACCTGACCACTGTGATTCATAATTAGAGGAAAGGGTATGTGTAGAAATTCCCATAGTAGATCAACAGATTATGCAATATACTAGAACACAATACAAGTTCTACTTCTACAACACTTTGCGGAAGCTTAATCGAATTGAGCAAGATCAAGAGAAGACATATAATTGAGAATGAGAAATCAATCACACATAAGACAAAATAAATAACCCGGGGAAAGCCTTAGCCTAAAACCCCAATCTTTGTATTATCATACAAATGGAAATCTTGTTCAAGTTACAAAAAGAATCAGCTCTCAAGCTACCCTGCTCTCTCTACAATCAAACAATACCGCTCACAGACTGAATAGACATAGTATATGTCCTCCTCAAGCCCTCCAAGCCTTCTATTTCCTTACGCAATTTTTCTTGGGGTCTAGTGAAGCCACATGTGTGAATTGGCCTCATCACACTCACAAAACCTGAAGAAGTAACTGCGCAATCCTCAAGGAAAGAATTCCTTTTACATGCAAGGAATATTCACAATGAAATATTCTAGCAACTGATAGTACACTACCCCTCCATCTGATCTCAACTGGGTCTCTGTATGAACTGACATGCATGAGTTATTTATCAGAGAATATTTAGTTATATGAAGTGCAATAGTTACATGCATGCAAGCATGAACTAACTAAACTTACGTTAATTCAACAAACTATTTGAATTAATCTAACTAGACTTGACTCAGTTAACTGAGCCAACTAATTACAACTCATCCTTATCTCTTTAACTGATGGATAAATTCCTCAATTAATGGAGAAATTGTTGCATGTCTCTACATAGACTTCATGTTTGATTTTCCTTAACTAATTAACTCAAGATGAATTAATTAATTATTTTACAAACAGCTACTAAGATCAAATTCAAATTTTACTTCTTTATTTTAGTTTAGGGACTCACTAAAATAGGAAGGTATCCTGAAATGCTATTTATAGAATTCTATTTTTAGCACTTCCATTTTTTCATCCCTTGTTGCTACGTTCAACACTGGCTGAACTGCTATTTATAGCAGTATTATTTTTAGCATTTCTTGTTGATATTTTCAACACTCCCTCTCAACAAGAAATGGATTATCAGTAACCCCAATCCTGTCTCTGTGCAACTCAAACTTGCATCTTGACAATGCCTTAGTCAAAATATCTGCATCTTGTTCCTCGGTCGAAATATACAACAACAACATGATCCTCTTGACCACACAGTTGTAGGAATTTACAGGGTAAGTTCCTCAGACAAAACACCAAAAGGACCCCGCTCACAAACAGATCACAGATCAATACGCCAGTATTTTGACGTGGTTAAAACCCTCAGTGAGGGAAACAGTCCACGGCCTGCGCCAACGTGGCTACTACAGGCAATTTATTAATAAAAGAATGAAAATTTACATAAGCTTCTCTCATGCACAATTAACCTACAAATGACCCTCCATGCGCTTTAAATAGAATTCATGGACCAATCGGGTGTCAAGCCACGGATCAAGTGTCGGTAATACCGAGGAGAGAATGAACCGTCGGATCACTACATATCGTGACCGTCGGATTGTAAGTTACAAAATGTACAACGATAAAGAAGCACACTTTACCTAACTCTATACCTAACTCTATACTAGACCAAGTTGAACTTAACTATTTCCTATGTGTCGGAGTATCCTAACATCCCCCCTTAAGAACAACTTGGGATAGGATTGAAGGATTTACAAATATGACACAATAGGAGAAGGAAGGAGGCACTAGAGCCTATCCCCCCTTAGTGACAACTTCCTGAACTCCAAGCATATATCGAAGTTTAGTGAACTTAGCCTCTGTGAGAGCCTTTGTGAAGATGTCTGCAACCTGATCATCTGTTGAACAATATTGCACTTCAAGAACATGGTCATGAATGAGCTTTCTGATGAAGTGCATGTGTAGTTCAATGTGTTTGTTGCGCTGATGCTGAACTGGATCTTTGCAAAGCTGAATGGCACTTTGATTATCACACCAAAGTGTAGTCGGATGCTGCTGCTCAAAGCCAAATTCTGATAGGATCTGACGAAGCCACAAGGCTTCCTTACTAGCTTCCATGGCACCACGATACTCTGCTTCTGCTGACGAAAGAGAAAAGGCATTTCAAATTTCCTTTTAAGGCTGGACTTCACATGGTTTATAAGGTTGGGATCACTACCAGTAAGAATAAGATCATCAACATAAAGAACAAGGATGATAAGAGAGTTGCCCACTTTCTTGGTGTAGACAGTATTGTCAGAATAACACCTAGAAAAGCCAGATCCTAAAAGAAAGCTATCCATTTTGGCATACCAAGCCCGAGGAGCTTGCTTGAGACCATAAAGAGATTTCTTAAGTCGACATACAAGGCTGGAGTCTGTTTGGATGAAGCAAATGGGTTGTTCCATATAGATTTCTTCATGCAAGTCCCCATGCAAGAAGGCAGATTTAACATCCATCTGATGGACTTCCCATTTTAAAGAGGCAGCAAGGGAAAGAATAAGGCGGATAGAGTTCATTTTGGCAACAGGGGAGAAGGTTTCAGTGTAGTCAATGCCTTCAACCTGTGAAAAGCCCTTAGCAACAAGACGAGCTTTATGTTTATCAACTTTCCCATCTGGTCCATACTTGGTTCTGTAAACCCATTTACATCTAACAAGTTTGCGTCCCTTTGGTAGAGGAACAAGATCCCATGTATCATTTTCCAAAAATGAATGATATTCTTCATTCATAGCTACTTCCCAATGTGGATGGCCTGAAGCTTCTGCAAAAGTGTCAGGATCATGATTTACTGGAGCTTGAGCCAGTAAAGAAGAGGCTTTTTCAAACTGAGAACGTGTACGTCGCTGATCTGTAGGATCACCGGCAAGATCACCTGCTGCATCCCGAGTAGCACGGACCCATCTTGGAAGTTGAGGATATTGAGAAGGTGGGGGAGGATTGTCATCCTCACTTTCATCATCTGAAGAAGAAATGTTTTCAAAAGTAGAAGAGATAGGAAGAGGTGGCACATCCGCCGGACTAGGCTCGCAGGCCGATTTATTTTCATCAAATTTTACATCTCTTCTAATGATAACATTTTTGGACTTAAATGGAATAAGTCTATAACCTTTTACATCTTCAGAATATCCAACAAAAGTACATTTCTCACTCTTAGGTTCTAAAGCTTTATGCTTTTCATCTGGAATCTGGGCCCATGCTTCACTTCCAAAAATACGAAAGTGACTTACATCTGGTTTAATGGAACTCCAAGCTTCTTCTGGAGTGATATTCTTTAGAACCTTAGTAGGAGTGCGATTATTATATAATTTGCACAATTAATTGCTTCGGCCCAAAAACTAAGACTGAGTCCTTTAGATTGCAGCATACAATTAGCCATTTCCTTTAAGGTGCGATTTTTCCTTTCAGCTACACCATTTTGTTGTGGAGTGTATGGAACAGTATGTTGCATTTGAATTCCATTTCCGGTGCAAAAGTTGATGAATGTGTTTTTAACATATTCTCCACCATTATCAGTTCTTAGCTTAAGAATTTGATGTCCAGATTGTTTTTCAACAAAGGCTTTGAAGGCCAAAAATGTGTTAAATACTTCGCTTTTGAGTTTTAAGAAGTATACCCAAGTGCGTCTGGAGAAATCATCAATGAAAGTTAAGAAATACTTGCAGCCAGAGAATGAAGCAACAGGAAGTGGACCACATAAATCACTGTGCACAAGCTGTAAAGGGGCTGAGGCGTGCTAAGAGGCACATTTTTCAAAACTGTCATGATGATGTTTTCCGAGTACACATCCGGAACAAACACCATCTCTGCAAGATACCATAGGAAGACCTGTCACCATATTTTCTTTACATAGATGCTGAAGGGAGCGATAGTTTTAGTGACCAAATCGCTCATGCCAAAGTTTGCTCACTTCATCATTATGAGCAACAAATACTGAGGGAAGATTTGATGACCCAAAGTTGTGAAACTTATACAACCTTGTGGAATCATCAGCAATACCAGTAGCTAGAATCTGTTTTGGATCTCTTAGATCCTTGATTACAACATCATGAGGTGAAAATTCAACAATTTTACCTTCACCTGAATGAGTTATCTGATATACAGATAGAAGGTTGCTGGATAACGTTGGAACACATAATACATCATTAAATTGACCATTGTCTATATGAACAGTTCCAGTCCCTACAACACTAAGAGATCTATCATCACCAACATATATATTTTTGTGTTACAATCATTTAAAGAAGAAAACATGGCTTTGTTTTTGGCCATGTGAATGTGATAAGAGGCTCCAGATCAATGAGCCACTCATGAGAATGAGAAGAAGAAGATACATTTAATGCATAACCAGACTGAGATTATTGACAACGACATGCAGAAAGTGCCATTCCTGAAGATGAAGTTGAAGTTGAAGTAGAAGAATGCTCCACATGGATGTTATGTTTCTTCATTGCGGCTTCCAAGGCTTCCATCTTCTAAAGCATTTAGATTCTAAGTGGCCATCTCGATTACAAAAGTTACAATGTCTATCAGTCTTCTTCCATTTGTTTTTATTGGTCTTATCATTTTGCTGAAATGATCTTTCATTTTGAGGCTGAGCTTGCTTAGGACCCTTGTTTTTTAGGACCATTATTTTTAGGATATGACTTCTTAGGATTCTTTGAGTTTGGTTGCTGCTGGGCGATTAACGCTTTCTTGGAAGAGTTTCCAAGATTAAGAGACCAAGGTGTAAGAGTTTTTCTTGTTCTCTTATTAAAGAATCACAAAAAGCATCAAAGGAAGGGGGCTTGTAGTCATGTCCTTGAGAAATGAAGGCTTCTCTTGTAGAATGGAAGGTGGAAACAAACACAGGGTAGGCTGGTCCCAACTTAGAAAGAATGCAATA
>APFE031045092.1:38920-49464 GCA_000404065.3 Pinus taeda
CCAAAAACTTTAGTAAGCTGCTCCATTGCTTTATCAGGAGTATCAAGTTCAGCAATATGGAATCTAAAATCGGGAGAGATAGACATCCCTATCAACCCACGTGCTTGATCTTGCCTATTTTCCCATTTGGCTTCTTTCTCTTCATCTTTTGGCTTGGTTTCTTGGCCTGTGGCGATTCAGTAAAGACCTTTACTTCTAAGTAAATCCACAATGTAGGACCACCATTGGAAGTAGTTGGTGCTGTCAAGGATAACTTGGCATGAACTTTCCATTTTTACATAAACTAAAGCTAGATATGCTGAAACTAAGTGTTTCAATGGAAAGAGCTCGAAAAATTAGGCTGCTTAAAAAAGAACAGTTCTGAAAACGGCTTCCGGGTGAAGAAGTTATGACCTTTTTAAAAAAAAGTTGATGAAGGTGCTGACAAAGTGCGGGAATGTGCGGAAATGAAAAAAAAAACGCTCATTTTTCAACAAAAAGGAGAGAGAGAGAGAGAGAGAGAGAGAGGGGCTTTGTTTTCTTTTAGTCACGGATGCTTTGGATTACGTGCTTGCTTGAGAAATCTCGTTTTCTCCCTACAAAACAAAAGCACAAAACCCAACACAGACATGCAAAAAAAACAAGCCTTACGGCTTAAAGTTAGCTTTACCCGGAAACTAAATATTTTCCGCAATGTTTCTGATTTTCTGAGATCACACTAAGGTGCAGGGAAAAGAGCATATGCATGAGAAAAAATTCTTCCTTTATGTTTCTGATTTGCCCAGATCGCAGAGAGTCGCAGGGTAAAGAGCATACGCAGAAATGAAAGGTATAGATCCGGTAAAAAAATAGCTAAATAAACCGAAACCGAAATAAACAGAGAGAAAATAACAGTAAACTGCAAATAAACATTGTATACCTCCAGATTTAAAAAATGACGCAGCTAGGGCTACCGGAAACCTTTTCGCGTGAAACGAAAGGGGTTCCTCACTGGAACAGATGCTCCCAACACAACAGAGCAGTCCTCTTGGCCCGACAGCAGTGAGAAATAGCAGATCTAGGAGATGGCAGTCGCATGCAGTTCTACCGGCTTCAGATTTGGATCAACAATGGACGCGGCCCTCAAATAGCTCTGATACCATGTTGGAATATACAGGGTAAGTTCCTCAGACAGAACACCAAAAGGACACCGCTCACAAACAGATCACAGATCAATACACCAGTATTTTGACGTGGTTAAAACCCTCAGAGAGGGAAACAGTCCACTGCCTGCGCCAACGTGGCTACTACAGGCAATTTATTAATAAAAGAATGAAAATTTACATAAGCTTCTCTCATGCACGGTTAACCTACAAATGACCCTCCATGCGCTTTAAATAGAATTCATGGACCAATCGGGTGTCAAGCCACGGATCAAGTGTCGGTAATACCGAGGAGAGAATGAGCCGTCGGATCACTACATATCGTGACCGTCGGATTGTAAGTTACAAAATGTACAACGGTAAAGAAACACACTTTACCTAACTCTATACTAGACCAAGTTGAACTTAACTATTTCCTATGTGTCGGAATATCCTAACAACAGTCTCGAAGATGGTGATACTGAATATCATTGTGCTTGGACCTGTCATGAAAACTAGATTCTCAGAGAGTTTGATACAACTCAGGTTATCACATTAGATCACTGTAGGATACATCCTCTAACCAAACAATCCCACTAGAATCTTCTGCATCCAAATGGTCTCGCATGTAGCCTGACTAGCAGCGATGTATTCAGCCTCTGCTGAGCTAAGTGCAACTGATCTTTGTTTCCTATTGTACCAAGAAACTGCAGCTGAACCAAGGTTGAAGATTCCTTTAGAAGTGCTCTTCTGGTCTGATGGACTCCCTGCCCAATCCGCATCTTTGAAGCCCTGAAGCTTCACTCCCTTTGTTTGTCTGTACCACAATCTGAACTGAGATGTGCCTCTGAGGTATCTCAGCACATGCTTTGCTACCTTCCAAAACAGCTTAGTAGGTTGAATCATAACTTGACTTAGTTGGTTTACCGCAAAGCATAAGTCGGGTCGTGTGTTCACCAGATACATAAGTGAACCCACCAGCTGCCGATAAATAGTAGCAGCTACTACCTCACCTGAAGTAGCATCCTCCTTCCCCCCGTTCCCAGCTAGAGGAGTCTGCATGGGCTTGCACTTCTCCATGTGAAAGCTTCTGAGTATCTCATTGGCATACTCGCCTTGAGACACAAATACTTCCCGATCTTTTTGCCACACCTCCATGCCTAGAAAGTAGTGCATAAGGCCCATGCCCTTCATCTCGAACTCTCTTGCAAGGTCGTCCTTGCAAGACTGTATCAGCTGATCATCACCTATCAAAATTAGATCATCGACATAAAGAACAATGATCAATGGTTTACCTTCTATTATGATGTGGTAAAGGTTCGCATCTGCTTCACTTTTGGTGAAGCCCAAACTGGTGAAATAGATGTCGATCCTGGTGTACCAAGCACAGGGTGCTTGCTTCAGCCCATACAGATCCCTCTTGAGTCTGCACACATGTGACTCACTATCAAAGGTTTCAAAACCTTCTGGCTGCTCAATGTACACCTCCTCCTCAATCTTCCCATTGAGGAATGTTGTCTTCACATCCATCTGGTGGATCTTCCATCCCATCTAAGCTGATAGCGTCAACATCGATCTAATCGATAAGCACCTTGCTACGGGAGAAAAGTTCTCATCGTAGTCGATCCCCTCGACCTATGAGAAACCCCAGGCAACAAACCTTGCCTTATGTTTCTCAACACTGCCATCAGCTACCTGCTTTACCTTGTAAAGCCATTTGGAACGCACCACTGACTTGCCCTGAGGCCTTGGGACAACATCCCACACACTGTTCCGAATTATAGAGTCGTACTCCTACTCCTCTACCATTGCATCAACCCAGACTGGTTGTTGCATTGCCTACTCGAATAAAGAAGGTTCAGTATCTACACACTCCCCAACCAGGGCCATGTACCCAGTGTACCGCTTGGGCGACCTCCTCTGTCTACGCTAAGAAGATGGTCGTCCCACATTCTCCCGCGCATCCAACATCAACCTGTCAGCTTCCCTTGAGCATTTCCGCCCATCTCTAGAAGTCTCAACATGAGTGGATGTCTCCACTCCCAGATCCTCCGCATGTGGTTGCTCCACCTCCTCCTCCTTAGGAACTGAAGGTTCCTCCTCTACATGCAACTTGAGCTCCCTCTCAAGTCCCACTTGAATGGCTTTCTGCTCGTCGAACTTCAAATCCCTGTGTACCACTATCCTCTGAGTGGAAGGAAGGTACACCCAATAGTTGTGGGGTGTATCCCCACAAGTATTCCCAACTCAGCTATTGGGTCTAGCTTCTTCCTAGCATCTTTGGTCACATGAAAGTAAACTGATGATCCAAATATTCAGAAGTGACTTACATCAGGTCACTTCTCGAAATAGACCTCCATAGGTGCCTTCATTCCCAGTATACAGTGCGGGCTTTTGTTCTGCAAGTATGCTATTGTATTGCATGCCTTAGCCCACAAATGTAGTGGTAGGCTTTGGTCATGCAACACCACTCGAGCTTCTCCCACAATCGATCTATTCTTCTTTTCGGCCACCCCATTTTTCTATGGGTTATGGGGTGCTATTAATTCCCATTTAATTCCTTCTGCAGCGCAAAAGTCTTTAAATTGTTGGGAGACATACTTTCCACCATTGTCGCTATGCAAGGCTTTTATTTTCTTTCTAGATTATTTTTCTGCTAAGGCTTTAAACTCACAAAACCTCAAGAGAGTATGATCCTTCTTTTGCATAAAGTATATCCAACATCTACGAGAAAAATCATCAATAAAAATAACATAGTACCTTTGTTTAGTGGTGGAGGCTGTAGAGAAAGGTCCACAAACATCTGAGTGAACTCGCTCCAGGGTTGCTCTAGCTCTACTGTCTCGATCCAGAAAGGAAGATGTTGTATACTTATCCAAGGTACAACCTTTCCATGTAATCATCTACTCAAGTTTTCCCTTGGGTAATCTGGTAGAAATCTATTGCATGATCTTCAGGGCTCCATGGTGCAAGTGGCCTAGTCTTCTATTCCATAGCTCGCCAACATCTTAGCTCTGCACCATCTTACCTTTGGAACTCAAAGTAGCACAGTCATCTACCTCCAGCTTGTAGAGATTCTTAACTCGAATCCCTATTCTCCAGTGCCAATATGCCTCAGGAATACCTTTCCTTTACTAATGACTACATCATAGCCTTTATCTTCTAGCATAGGGACAGACACAAGATTCTTCTTCAGACCTGGTACATAATTTACATTAGTCAAGGTGAGGGAGCCCCATGCTCCCTCTGAAACACAACTGTACCTTCACCTAAAATAGGGTACTTTCCATCATCGCCCATCTCAATCCGCATCTGGAGATCCTTCTCCTCCAAGGCACTGAAAGGATTCTTATCACCTGACATGTGGAATGAAGCTCCATTGTCCAGGTACGACACACATCCCACCATGGATGAAACCATGCATGTGATAAGCGAGAAATCCAGCTCAAACTCTGAGGCCAGTGCCTCACTATCAGATCCCTTCAAGGAACCCTTCTTGGATTTCTTATGTGGACAATTCGTAGCATAATGGCCCACTTCATGACAACGAAAGCATCAAACTTTTGATTTTTCAATCTTCTTCCCACCATGGGAAGAACCAGATTTGGAATGGGATGCCTTTCCTTTCCCTTTCTTCACCTTACTCACTAAGGCTAGATTTTCCTCATCATCTTGCTTTGATGAGGATCCTCTTTGGTGCTTCTTCTTATTTCCTCCTGCATCAGATCCGATCAAAGTTGTTTCCAATTTGGCAGTTTTTCTCTTCCATTAACCGAGTCTTGGTAGCTATGCCAGCGCTTAGGAAGACCGAGGAGTGCAAGACTCACCATGTCATCCTCAGCGGTCGTGATCCCTAAACTTCCAAGCTCATCCCTGCAAGTGGTGAGTTTGTTCAAATATGTAGAGATCATGTCACTCTTTTCACACTTGATCTTACGAAGCTTGTCTTTCAACGCCAACTTCCTCTGATCAATGTTGTTCTGATATAGATCTTTCAATTTTTTCCACATTGAAAACGGTGTCTCCTTCCCATGGAGGCTCGAGACAATGTGGTCTCAAACTCCCTCTAGGAGGATTCTCCTTGCTCTAGCTACACATTTCTTCCACTCCACTAGTTAATTAGCATCAGTCGGCTTGGGGAATTCTTGATCAATGAAGTCCTTTAGACCGTTATCCTCTAATACTGCCTCCATGTGATCCTTCCAAGCTATATAATTCGAGCTTCCATCAAGGGCATACTCAAGTCTTAAACCACTGAACGCCATCGGTGAAATTGAGATGTGATAAGAACTCGATTTCTATATTCAGGAACCACAAACTTTGAACTTCTTCTTCTTGTATACTGTTCTTCGCCTTGATCACCTTTGCTCTAATACCATGTAGAAATTTCCACTGTAGATCAACAGATTATGTAATATACTAAAACACAATACAAGATCTACTTCTACAACACTTTAAGGAAACTTAATCAAATTGAACAAGATCAAGAGAAAATATATAACTGAGAATGCGAAATCAATCACGCATAATACAGAAGAAATAACCTGGGGAAAGCCTCAGCTGATCTGAAAATGAAGATCTTAGACTAGTTTTAAGGTATTACAGACTCATGTGCATGGATTAGCCTATATTACTTAGTGCAACGGATCGATAAGATTGCGAATAATATAGACAATTGAGTAGTTAGAGAAGAATAATAGACAAACACACATAAACACAACAATTTTAATCTAGAGTTCACCCAAAACTCTTGGGCTATGTCTCCTGGTCCAGCCTTCAGTGGTGACCTCTCTATTATGTCTTCAAGAGCAAAGTTTTACAAAATGTGAGCTCAAATTGAGTCTTAACACACAGATACAAACAACAGGAGTTTGCTTGAATCTCTCAAGCCTCTCTGAGTATAGACTCTTTCTTTCACTCTCTGTCTCTGTTTTGCTCTCTGTCTCAATACTACTTCCTCTCTGTCTCTGTTAGTCTGTGGCTTTAAATCGAATCGGCGTTGTCTGTTCATTTCCCCTTCTCGGGCTCTCTGACTCCTGGCCTCTGTCTGCTCAAATCCCCTTTTGAGCATTAGCAATCATGGCATAACATCTTCAGGGAAGGTGGCCACCTGTTTTGCAACAGAAGGGACCATCGGGCCTTTGAAATCCCTAAAAATAGCATTCTTTGTTTACACAGAGAAATACACTAAAACACGAGAAAAATCTGCCAAATCATTGTTCATCGGACTTCAAATATTCATAAATCTGCACTATATTTCTATCGGGTCGGCCTTTATATTGCGATTGCATCTCCACATTGATCTAAGTGATCTTGATCCAATGGCTAAGATTCATTTCGGGCGGCGAAGGCGTATGGAGATTACCCACCCGAAAAGACAATTTTCTCACACCACGTGTCGGTTAGTGGATGGGATCGGGTGGAGCCCGTCCAATACCACTCACTGCCTAAGGCTCGCCAGAAATCCCGCTCATTTTTGGTTTCCCCTTTGTATTTTGAAAATACATTAAAACATTGAAAATCTCGCAAAATGGCTTTATGGTGGACTTGAAATGTTATACATATGCATTCATAAACCCTTTTGGGTCCGGTTTCATCACATCGGGCACATTTCCTTTGCAATTCCTTTATTTGGCGGAAATGCGAAATATAAAGGAAAATGCCATTTTTCGGATTTCAAAATATATAAAATATCGCGTATAACCCTATCGGGTCCAGTTGTCACAAGCCATATTTGTATCAACCCCGCTCCTTTGTGTAGCTCCGATGCGATATTGCGATGTGATTGATTGCAATTGCATATTGCATAGACCCCTGGGCCATTTGCAAGCGCTCCTCTATAATTGCCGATTGCGATATTGCGAGTTAACTTGGGCCATCGATCTGCGCGCTTGATCGACAGTCCTCGTTGACTCGTGCTGATCGCGATTGTAATTGTCATATGATAGGTTCCAATATCCTCTGCCTGCCACCGCTGATTGTGACATGCCAATCGGATCTGGATCGTTGATTGGCCAGATCCAATAGCTCATTTGTGTCATTCCTTTGACCTTCGATAGGCCTTATTTCATTGTTTTCTTCATGTTTTTGCCTCCCGATAGTGTAATCCACCTTTTTAAAAGGTTCTTCTCAGGCGATAGTTTTGAATGTTTAAAGATTTAAAGGGTGTTTTGGATCCATTTTGGATCACGCCTTCCCATTGAAAAAACTTTTGGACCACCAAAAGTTGGTTTTTAAGCATCAATCAAGTGAGGATACAACTTCCTCACTTGTCCAATCTCTATCCATCTTGCACTGCTTGGTTTTGATTATGTCAAATCAAAACATTTCTATGAAATGTAACATTAAATTTATGAATGTTATTATGATATATCTTATAAAAAAATTTGCTTTAATGCGGTGTAAGTCTATGTCAAAATTAAAAAGTATTTATTTACTAAATATATTAAAAGCTAGTAGATAATCCGTGCTTGGAGCCACAATGAAGTAGGGCTTCACAACAATAATGAAGTATGTGGAGTATAATCAGTGTTGGGCAATCATAATAAAGTAGGGCTTCACAACAACAATGAAGTATATGGAGTATTGATGGGTATCATGAAATATATATTAAAATATATATGAAGTAGGGCTTCACAACCATACTAAAGTATGTGTAGTATCCATGGGTATCATGAAATATATTTATTAAAATATATATGAGATGTGTAGGTGTAGGACTTGTTATATATTAAAATATTTTCGAAAACAAAAGAAGAAAAAGTGAAAATTAGACAACATTTAAATCACAAAACAAAACAAAGTGAAAATTAGACAATATTTAAATCACAAAACAAAACAAAAAAATGAAAATTAGACAACATTTAAATCGTGTGGTAAAAAAAAAGAGGTTGAGAGTAATTTTAATAAATGGTGATAGTCCATGGTAAAGTTGATTTATTTAATTTTTTATTAGATAATTAATTTTGTTTATCATATATTTAAGTTATTTTATAATGATTATTTGATGTATGTATTGAATTTTTATAAATATTGGGATGTGATGTGTGTACTCTTATGACACTTGGTAGCATAAATATTTTTTTTTAAATATCAATTGTATTTTGGTAAATTTATTTATAACCCTATAAAATTAGTTTTTCTAACTATATGAACCAACTAAAAAAAAGTAATTTAAATTTAAAAATTATCATGATTTAATTTTAATTTACAAAATATTCTTAATATTAGTTTTTTTCAAAACTTTAATAAACATTATAAAATATGTTTTAAATTTGCAAAACGAATAAAAATGAAACATTTCTTAAATATTACAATATAACCTACCATCAATAAAAGTAAAGCTGGTCAATAATTTCATATTTACTTTATAAACAATTTTTTTATTTATTTATAAACTATCTCCCTAATATTTATAAACTAGAATTTAATTAAAAAAACAATTTCCAATTTTCTTTTATTCAATCTAAAACAAATTATTATGATTACATAAGACTATATAATTTAAATATCAATACAAATAACACTATCTTCTAAACCGATGAAATATAAATATGTAAATTTCCAATATATATTACTTCAATAAAAACTTTCCTCCGTGCAAAACTGTATAATTTCTGTTGAGAACAATAAATGCATGATTAATGAAATAATAATTTTGTTAAGCAGAAAAGATTTATTTACCTGATATTAAAAAATTAATTGAGAATGTGTTCACTTAGAAAGGCTGACCGGGATTCAATCTCTCAAAATTTATTCCTCGAAGTCGGAGTTATGATGGGCAAATTCACACCAATAAAGAAAATGAGAAAATGAATGTTATTATGATAGAATTTCGAAGGGCTATTCAGCTTTTTAAATTAATGTTACTGCTACAGGGAAAGTAGTGACTATTGAGAACTCAGCGTCCTTTTTTTAAAACTCCATTCTATTTTGTTACACTAAATATAAGATATTACTATGGAATTTGTTATATATTAAAATTTTCTCACATGAATCTCAACAAAAAAATGACGGTGAATTAACCATGAAAATAATTACACTGAAGCGTTCTTTATATAGAGTTAGCTCACAAACACTATTCACGTTAGCCTATACTTGTCTCCATTTTTGTCTTCCTCCGGTGCATCCAAAATCTAACACGTGGAAAGTCATTATTTTTGTCTTTATGTGGCATATCAAAAATTTAACATGTGGAAAGTCGCTGCCGCGCTGTATTTTTTCGTCTTTCTTCTTTTATTGTTTCGATGACCCCTTTCTCTTTGGCTGTTTCAATAGTCACAACTTCATTAGGGACTTTAGCTACTGAGAACTTCTTTAACAAGCTCGTCTTTTCTGGCCATTTGAGCACCTTCCTCTCGAACTCCATCTGGGGTGATTTTGCTTTGGGCCATCTGGGGTGATTTTGCTTTGGGCTCTGAGGTGGGCCATTACAGTTAATTCCTCTGGAGATTTCTCAAATGTGGTAGGGCTTCCATCAACAACTGTCTTCTCTACTATAAGAACCTCCTCAACGCTTCCTCTTTAGTATGTTGGAGACACAGAGAAGACAAAACAAATAATTCACACACAAATCCACGAGTTGCGCCTCTTATTGATCACACAAAACATGATACTTACAATGAACCTAGTGAAGGGTATTTAAACTTTTCCAACTAGCAACTTGCCGAAAATATCTTGACATGCAACCACACACTAAAAGTCATCTATCACTTAACTCGACTTGACTCAACACTCAAACACTCAACCCTCAACACTCAGCTAACTGACTCTCTAAGTTTAGCCAACTCCTCATGTAGGAGTAATTAGCTTATTTTAACACTCCCCATTAATTACGACCGCTAAACTAAAACATGACTCGTGACAACTCAAACATGCCTGTTGGTCTATGTCTCAGTTAGGATTACAACACCCAAGTTTCTTCTATGAAACTCAAACACGTCTTTTGCTAATGACTTAGTAAATATATCAGCCAATTGATCACTAGATTTACAAGGCTTCAAGTGAACTTCTCCATTGCTCACAAGTTCCCTAATAAAGTGATATCTAGTATCAATATGCTTGATCTTTTGATGAAACACACTATTCTTGGATAGTGCATTCGTCGAGGTGTTATCACAATATATTGTTGTTGGTCCTTGTCGTTTATGCTTGAGTTCATTAAATACTCTAATGGGAGGTAATCCTCTGACCATCTGTTTTTACTCCAACAATCTTAAACAAGAAAAGTGCAAGTGTCCAAATCAAAAGTGCCATAACCAATAATCATTAGAACATGCCACTGCAAAAGAACTCACCTGACCACTGTATTTCATAATTAGAGGAAAGGGTATGTGTAGAAATTCCCATAGTAGATCAACATATTATGCAATATACTAAAACACAATACAAGATCTACTTCTACAACACTTTGCGGAAGCTTAATCGAATTGAGCAAGATCAAGA